>MU699675.1:17566-50979 GCA_026770625.1 Nicotiana glauca | reverse complement strand
ATAAGTTAGGAATTGTTCAAGCTTGTCTTCTTGGTGATAGTGAACAGCTGTAGCTAAACCTTAGTTCTCTGTGGGATTCGACTCCGGACTTGTAAACCGGATTATATTTGCAGCGATCGCATTGTCCTTTTTATAAGGCATAGTTGGGCGTGATCAACTTCCACCATTTTTGAGTGATTTTGGAGCTTTTTAAAGAGGATTTAAGATGGATTCAAGGGAAAACCCTTGGATGGAAGATTCATAGACTTAATACTCGATTCTAATGTGAATTCTACCTAATTAATCATGGAATTTAATCCAAAAATTAAAGAACTAGGGCTTGAAATCGGAGACCTAGAATCTCGGATTAAGGGGTCGTTTGTGGTTGGATTTTGATGCTTTTGGTATGAATGAACTCGGGGAGTGATAAGGAGTCCATTGATGTAATTTTTATTGAAATATGAGACGTGGGCCTGGGGGTCGGGTTTGACCAATTTCGGAATTTATATTGTAAATTGATTATTTTTGCTTGGGCTTCGTTCCCTTAGCATATTTTGACGTCGTAATTCTGATTTTTGATAGATTCAACGCAAGTGGAGACCGATTTGAGGGGCAAAGTCGTCGCGGGCTAGAGTTGGACCGGATTGAGGTGAGTAATGATTGTAAATGAAGTATTGAGGGTATGAAACCCCGGATTGCACATCGTTGTGCTATGCTGAGGTGACGCACATACTAGATGACGAGCGTGGGGTCATGCACTTTTGGAGATTGTGACTTAGTCCGTCTCGAATGACTATTTTATCGCTTATTTGACTGAAAACTATTTGTTATCATCATGTTTTGGGCTGAATGTCATATTTGGGCCTCGTGCCAACTATTTGAACCCTTAGGGGATGTTTATTGATATTTCCTCACTATTTTGACTTTATGCTTGTACTTAGTCATGCTATATTCTATTGTTTTCATTACTCAGCCATGTTTACTCTTCTTTAACATTTGAAATGATATTTTGGGCTGGGCATTATGTTTTACTGTTGTCTGAGTGGCTTTTTGAGATTCTAACTAAGTAAAGCCGATAGCCTATGTTGTAAGGAAACATCTGATTATGATTATGAGGCCGAGGGCCTAGGATTTATACGCCACTAGGGGCTTGTCGATATGAGGCCGAGAGCCTAGTGATGATTCCACGAGATGTCTTTATATTGCGCTTGGTCCGTAAGGGGCCCCTCCAGGAGTCTGCACACCCCCAGTGAGCGCGGGTACCTATTGTGATGTGAGATATAGCCCGAGGGGCTGGTGTTGTTCTGTGATATTGCCTGAGGGGCGGATTTGTTGACATTGTGCCCGAGGGGCAATCCTTTATGTGTTTATCTTTCCTATTTGCCTGCCATTTACTTGCTTAATTGTTAAACAGATATTTTATGAAGTTTAAACTAAACTCAGTGACTTTACCCATCTTTACTGCTTCACTATTTTTACTGGCTTTTACTACTTCCTTATAGCCTGTAATATGCCTTACGTGGATTTCTTATTTCTCAGTCTTTATTTATGATTATTACTCAGTGAGTTGGAGTACTCACTTTACTTCCTGCACCCCGTGTGCACATTCAAGCGCTACTGATCCTGCTTGCGAGGGTTGAGAGCTCCCGACAGATTTTGGAGTTCACGAGGTAGCTGTTCGGCGTCCGCAGCCCCGTGCTCTCCCCCTTTATCTCATTTCCTTCGCCTTATTAGTGATTCTGTAGTAGCTTTGTAGACTCTTCATACTTGTAGTATATTAATAGATGTTCATGACTAGTGACACCCCGACATCGGGTTGTGTTGGGTTTATTTTTCGCAAATTATACCGTTAATTGCTTATTTTTGAGATTTTATCATATTTAAGACTTAATACTTATTATTTTATTGCTTAAAATTGAAGTTGAAATGTATCGGCTGGCCTTGTCTTCACGAGAGGTACCATCACGACCGGGTCCGGGTTTAGAGTTGTGACAAATCCTAAGCACTATTTGTCCTCTAAGTTTGTAAAACTTGAGCATACTTAGTCTCACAAACAAAGAATATCCACTTTCGTTAGAAAACTAACAAAGAGCACACTGTGATCTGCACGTGATGATTAATAACCCATAAATCGTCGATATCCTTACCTTTTGAAGAATACCCTTATTCTCGAATTAACCTTTGCATCTCTATTACAACGGTAGAATTCCCTAGCCTTCTTGATTTATATTCAAGTCTTTACTACTTTAGTTCATCCTAGCAATGATTCTTACGAGTAGTGGCGGAACATATCCTAGTTATAGTGAATGTACTAGAAGTCTGAAATTCAGTTTTGCACAAAACTACTTCAGCGACTGCTCCTACAAGTCGATATAGATTTTGATATTTAATTAATTTTCCAGTTCTAGTTGTGGTTTTGGCTCTTCATTTTGCCAAACTCACGTATCAATTGGAAATAATTCATCTCTCAATTAAAATACTACTACGAAGTAATGGGTTCTCCTTCCTTTTTCTTTCCATATATACTTAGTTTGTGATGCTCTCATTTTTTCTCGATACATTTTTCTTTTCACTACAAAACACACAACTTTTATTTTCTTCTCCCTATCTTACATCAAAAATCAAATCTTTGCAAGTTATGCTAAAAATGATGTTGTTGTGATTGGAATTCAATGTTGTGGCATGTGAAGCTAATTAGTTTTTAGAAAATTGACGATAGGCTATAATTGCATATTTTAGTCGCTTATTACACTCTAATTTACTGCACTTTAGTTGAGTTTGCGCTTTAATCACTAGTGTTTTGCACTAACAGTGTATTTTATGCCTTGTAGGAGTGATTTCGAGCTATATAGATGTTATGGAATGAATTCAAGTGATTTGGAGCTTTGAAGTCTGAGTAAAAGCTCAAGGAATTAAGCCGGGATCGTATTCGGGGGTCAAATTTGATAATTAAGTACGAACGAAGATTCGAGGAGGCATATTGTGCACTATCTAGTAAAATAGACATAACATTTTTTTCAGAACTCCATTTGGGCTCTATAATATATGGTTGGAAATCTAACTCAAATGGCTACAACTTTCATGTTTTACGGTTTTCCAAATTCTAAACGAAACAGGGTGGAAAACCAACATTACGGTAGGACCGCGATAGAACACCGCGGCAGAACATTACCAAAGATTCAGAGGACCTATTTGGCCGCGGTCCCGGCGTAACTGCAGTGGGACCGCGGCAGAACACGTAAATTTCAGGGACCAAAGTACAAAACATGGAATTTTAAGCTCTAAACCCTATATTAAATAAAGGAGACCGGCCAAGAACAAAAAAGGGGGACATATTTTGGACACAAATTAGACCTAAGGAGGCAAGAACACATTGACAGCAAGGCGGGAAATTCTTCAACAAGTTTTTCCTTCCTCTTCCTATTTTTCATTGTTGGTTATGATTTTTAGTATTTTACTTACTATTATGAATAGCTAATTCGTTTTCTAGGGTTTTGGTGAAACCCGTTGGGGATGATTTGGTTGTTATATTAATATAGTATTGAATTGGTTGTTTATCTCTATTTGTTCAACTACGTTTTGATTGTGGTTAATTGAAAGGATCCTCAATTAGCCGTTCATATTTATTATGTATCTGTTTGAGAGAGAGAGTGCATATTTAGGTAGTTGTTTGAACAACATCACTCTCGGAGTATAGGCGAGAGTCATAACCGAAGGTTTAGAGGTTGGAATAGAGATAACGATACCTCGGGTGCGATCTAAGTGAACTGTAATGCGAATCTAGCTAGCGTAGCTTGCGAGAGTGCGTCTAGTAAATTATCATAATTGCTTGAGAGAGATTTATTATAGTTGGAGAGTTCATGATTGATAGAGGAAACTAAGTCAAAGCTATAAGAAACATACAACTAAGGAAATCAACAACGGGGAAACCATTACCTTAGACCTTTATTTCAATTGTTTATAATTCAAGCATAGTTAGTTTTTTAAGTGTTTATTTATTTTCAATCTTGTCTTCTTAGTGATGTTATACAGATACAGCTAAGCCTTAGTTCTCTGTGGGATTCGACTCCGAACTTTTAGACCGGATTATTTTTGCAGCAACCGCTTATCCTTTTTAGTACTAGAGTTGGGCGTGAGCAAATTTTGGCGCCGTTGCCGGGGAACTAACGGTGAAGTTGTAGCTGTATATATTGCTAGGGTTCAAGTTTGGATTTTTAATTTTGTTTTTTTTTGTATTTTTATTTTTATTTTATTATAACTGTTGATTTGAGAAACATGACATCTTAGAATTATGGGAATTTAGGTGTAGATAATTCTACTGTTGATCTCCATACATATTGTGAAGGAAACCACCCGTGGCAAAATTTTCAAAACATTCCTAAGAGCGAGTTATGTGCACCAACTCAATCTTATTGCTGGAATGTGTGTGATGTGTGTGGTGGTAAAAATGGTCACCTTCATGGTTGTGCTTATATTTCTTATTTTCCCCAACCCCTTATTATAATGGTTCTACCTTTTCTTGTGAAGTTAATAAGAACAAAGAACCTGGGAATGCAGACCTGAAGGAGATCAAGGATATGCTAAAGTGCTTTCTGGAACAAAATAATGAGAAACAATTGCACATAGAAAGGCAAGAGGCAACTATTCGCAAGTTGGAGGCTCAATTGAGTCAAGTAGTTGGAGTTATTAATGCTCAACAAGCCAATATTGGGGATAGTAGCCATGAAGAGCGTGAATTTGAGGTGTTAATTAAGGAGGTCAGAGTAGAACATCAACAACCTAGCCAACTACAATTTGAGGATGTCGATGTTGAAGAAGTGAGACAAGAGTCAGCCAAGGACTTTGAGGATACAAATTTTGTTGACTCTAGTATCATTGATGTTGAGGATGTTGAAAGTACTAAATTTCATGTGTTTGAGCGCATTGGTCCACACTCCAAGTATTTTTCCACATTAGGTTTGGATGATGATATGGAAATAGAGTCATCTGAACCAATTGAAGAGTCACGGAATGAGGAACAAGATGCATATATTCTGAAATTTTTCTTGCCAGAAAGACAGGACTACATACCTCATCTAAAATCCAAGAAGTGTAAAATAGTACAATGGTTGCTTGGGCCAATTATATTTGTTTCACCACCCCTGGAGCATAGCCGAATACTTGAAGCCAAATTGGGGGTTCAATTCATAAGCTCGAGGTGGGGGCAAAAGTGATTCGCGTCGTGCCGCGACGTTAAATCAAGCGCTTGTTGGGAGGCAACCCAGCTTTATTGCTTTCGTTTATTTTATTTTATTTTTGTAGTGTCAATTTTTTATTTTCTAGGAGCATGGAAAGCAAAGGTATTGGAAGGATGCACCAACAAATAAAATGGTTAGAACTAAGTGTGAGGTACCCCGCACGAAGGACCAAGCTGGGAGAAGTTTGAGTAACCCATAAGGGTCTAGTGTTTCGGCCTTTGGACTACCAGGGAGTTTTTTTATCCTCTTATATGTATGGATGTTCATTGGGGACAATGCATAATTTTAAGTGTGGGGTGAGGAGATTGTCTGGGTGACTTTTCATGCTATTTTAGCTATGTTTGTTTTTTTAATGATTGGACTTTTCCTGATGACGGATCTTCTAGACAGTTTTCTTGTGGGAAGTAAGTCTTAATAAAATACCAAAAAGATTTTTTTTTTTGTTTTAGATAGTGTAGTAACTCCCCCTTGATTTTTCTTTGGTCCACGAATCTTTTTCAAGGGTTTTATTTGAACCGGGTGTAGTTAGTCTTTTTTAGAAGTAGGAGCCATTGTGTTGTGTTTTGAAGTGAATCAATATCTATTAACTTTGTTATGCCTTGTGAATAGTGAGTACTTTGGTTGTGACGTATAAGCTCAGTTTTTGACTCTTGTATAATTACCTTAAATTGTGTGTTCTTAACTTTGCTTAACTGCTTCGACTAGAGTGTCTATGAATCCAATCCTGAGTGAGTTATGTGCCATGTATGTGTAAGATTTTGCATTATTCAGTGCATTGTATTTGATGCCTAGAACTTGCCCCGTGTGTTTGCAAAGCGAAATAGTAGTGTTGTTCAGTCTTGGAAGTGATATAGGCGTTTTCTTGTTGAGCCAGATATGTATATTTTACCCACCTAATTGTTATGTATCGTAGTTAACCTCTTTGAGCCTATAATCCTTTTTCTTTGGCAACCACATTACAAGCCTTACCCATTTGTTTGAATTAACCATCTATTTGAACCTTTTCACCTCTCATGAGCACTTGAATTATTATGAACTTTGTAAAAGTTAAAGTGTGGGGTGGTTGATATGGCTTTTGAGCGGAACTAATTGAATAAGGAGAAAGGTGCACTATTTTGAAAAAAAAGGAAGATCCACTTGAATTGAAAAAAAAAATATGTATATATATAGAGTTCGATTGTTGTGAAAAAAAAAATTCCTTGACAAGTGGTGGCTCTTGACGTAAGTGTGCTTAAAGAAGAATGGGGTAATTTACATTGATGTGAAGGTGGAATTTTGGTTTGACATAAGTATGGGGTTTGAATGTTAAAGTATATGTATTAAAGTGCTTAGGGAGGTGTAGTCACTCTTATATCTAAATGTATCCTACCCATCCCGTAGCCTACATTACAACCAAATAAAGTCCTAATTGATCCTAGATTGAATGAGCTCGATTAGTAGAGTAGTACACTACGGGCAAGCTTATGGTGCATCTTTTGTGGCATATGAATGTTATTTCTAAGAGTAAGTGAATTCTTTCTATCTTGAGTTCCTAAGTGTTATTAAATTTTATTGCNTGTGAGTTGTGAATAATGCGTGGCACTTGTGAGTCAAATCTTGAGGTGAAGATGTTACACTTTTGTGCTTAGTCTATTTTAAATACTCTTGGTGTGCTGCGTTAGGAGTATTGTTTAAAAAGGCTGTGTCTATAAAAAAAAGGAAAATGTAGTTTGCTCGAGGACGAGAAATGGTTTAAGTGTGGGGTGTTGATGATAGGCTATAATTGCATATTTTAGTCGTTTATTACACTCTAATTTACTGCACTTTAGTTGAGTTTGCGCTTTAATCGCTAGTGTTTTGTACTAACGGTGTGTTTTATGCCTTGTAGAAGTGATTTCGAGCTATATAGATGTTATGGAATAAATTCAAGTGATTTGGAGCTTTGAAGTCTGAGTAAAAGCTCAAGGAATTAAGTCAGGATCGTATTCGGGGGTCAAATTTGATAATTAAGTACGAACGAAGACCCGAGGAGGCATATTGTGTACTGACTAGTAAAATAGACATAACATTTTTTTCATAACTCCATTTGGGCTCTACAATATATGGTTCGAAATCTAACTCAAAGGGCTACAACTTTCATGTTTTACGTTTTTTCAAATTCCAAACGAAACAGGGTGAAAAACAAAAATTACTATAGGACCGCGGTAGAACACTGCGGCAGAACATTACCAAAGATTCAGAGGACCTATTTGGCCGCGGTCCCGGCGTAATCGCGGTGGGACCGCGGCAGAACATGTAAATTTCAGGGACCAAAGTACAACATATGGAATTTAAAGCCCTAAACCCTATATTAAACAAAGGAGGCCGGACAAGAACAAAAAGGGGGGACATATTTTGGACACAAATTGGACCTAAGGAGGCAATAACACATTGACAGCAAGGCGTGGAATTCTTCAACAATTTTTTCCTTCATCTTCCTATTTTTCATTGTTGGTTATGATTTTTAGTATTGTAGTTTTACTTACTATTATGAATTGCTAATTCATTTTCTAGGATTTTGGGGAAACCCGTTGGGGATGATTTGGTTGTTATATTAATATAGTATTGAATTGGTTATTTATCTCTATTTGTTCAACTACGTTTTGATTGTGGTTAATTGAAAGGATCCTCAATTAGCCGTTCCTGTTTATTATGTATCTGTTTGAGAGAGAGTGCATATTTAGGTAGTTGTTTGAACAACATTACTCCTGGAGTATAGGCGAGAGTCATAACCGAGGATTTAGAGGTTGGATTAGAGATAACGATACCTCGGGTGCGATCTAAGTGAACTGTAATGCGAATCTAGCTAGCGTAGCTTGAGAGAGTGCGTTTAGTAAATTATCATTTGCTTGAGAGAGATTTATGATAGCTGGAGAGTTTATAATTGATAGAGGCAACCAAGTCAAAGCTATAAGAAACATACAACTAAGGAAATCAACAACGGGGGAAACCATTACCTTAGACCTTTATTTCAATTGTTTACAATTCAAGCATATTTAGTTTTTTAAGTATGTATTTATTTTCAATCTTATCTTCTTAGTGATATTAAACAAATACAGCTAAGCCTTAGTTCTCTGAGGGATTCGACTCCGGACTTTTAGACTAGATTATATTTGCAGCGATCGCTTATCCTTTTTAGAACTAGAGTTGGGCGTGATCAAAAAGCAGTAAATTTGTGTATTTCTTATAACACCTATAAGAAGACTCATTGAAATCTAGTGCATTACAGTTAATTTTCTAACAGATTTGGTGCTTTATGTTGGTGAGACTAAATGTGTTCAAGTTTAGCAAACTTAAAGGATAAATAGTGCTCAAGGTTATATTTTTAAAGGACAAAGTTAAACTTACCCTCAAAGATAAGGGATAATATTGACTAAAAACTCCTGAAACAAGACTGTGTGGACTTAAAAATCCAACAACTTAAATGAGTTTTAACAATGATGTTGTTTACTTCATTTTACCGTTCAAAGAAGCTATTATGCATTTTCTTTTCCCGTAGAATCATGAACAATGATATTTCTATCTCATTTATATCCGGAAGTGTCATAGCTATATAAATAAATTTGTCACCGTAAGAGTTTTATTGTGAAAAATAGATATTACGGTGTCTCAAAGATCTAGGATTGGATAAAGACAAAAGAAAATGCTCTTTGTTAAGTGTAGCATAATATATTTTTGTTTGAGCTGGTATTTGACCTTCTTCGTACTCTATAAATCTTTTTGAGATTTGTTATATTGTAATGGTTAGTGGAAAAAGAAATGCATTTCTTGCATACTTGATTTTGATTAAATATTGTAGTAGCAATTCCTTAATATGCCGCCAGTATAAGTATGTAAATGTCAAGTCGTTGTTTTTCTTGATTATTGATGAACTTTATATATTGTTTATATTATATTCATTTTATTTTATCATTTCAGGTAATATATTTTGATGTTCAGAGACATGGAATAGAAGTTATTTAAGAGTTGGGAGAATTTTTCCGATGTAATTTATTATCGAGCTTATAGCTACTTGATAAAATAATTAATTAGACGCGAAAATGTTATTGGATTCAAATAATTTAGCATTCTTTATGTTGTTTACACTCTCAAATTATGGATTAAATAAAGTACATTGAGCTGTTTGAAGCGAATTATTATTATGGAATTTAAATAGGTACAACATGCATTACAAGTGTTGGAATAGTTCTCTCTATATTTTAGCAGCAAATATAAAAATCACTAAAATATCCTCTTGTTATAACAATTAGATTTTACCGTCCATAACAAAAGTGATTAATAGATGAAAAACCTGAATTCTATAACCGATTTAGCAGCCATTGTATTTGCCGCCAAAAGAGGTACCTTTTATCGATCATTAAATTAGTTTTAGCGGCAATAATAAAGGCTGCAAGATGTATGACCTATGGGAATGCTGGGGGGTTTCAGTGGCCATTGCAATTGCCGGAATAAACGCCACTGAAACTCAAGGACTTTTACCGGCCATAAAAGGGGTATTTACCAGCACTTGGTCTATTGGCCGCCAATAATTTTGCCGACGCCCGTTACAACGGCCAAAAACTAATTGCCGGTTATTGATTTTGCGGCCATTTCTATTGCCGCTAATAAGTATTTTAATTGCTGCTAAAAGCGTTTTTTGTTGTAGATCGGTCAAGTCCAAAAGGAAAGAAGATCACATGGACCACCTAAAAGAAACCTTCGACATACTTAGACGGTACAAAATGAAACTTAATTCCGAAAAATACGCATTCAGCGTGGCCTCGAAAAAATTACTAGGTTTTCTGGTATCGCAACGAGGGATCGAGATCAACCCTGATAAGGTATTCAAACTGTTGTATGAATTTATCTCATTTCACACGTACCAACCAACTAATCACAAGCTTTAGTTATTAAATGGAATATAGGACTTTGTTACAGTAAGTTTCCGATGGGGTTTACAAGTTACTACCTAGTACCTAGCTTGCTTGGTCAAGGACTATATTTGTCAAACTTTTTTTTTCTTCTTTTCTTTTTTTTGAGTGGCTAATACATTTGACAATTTGTGGTAGCAATATTTCACATTCTGCGTTGTTCTTTTTCTTTTCTTCGCCAAGGGAGAGATGGCATCATATTGAAATATTTATTTATAATTCAATATTTATACCAAATCAAACAATTTAACATTAGCGATTACAAATTATAGTGAGAATTTATATCAATTAATTAATTTGCTGTGAAAATCAGATGTGGGCATATTTTTGCCATGTTCTTAACAGAGGCGGACCCACATAAGTTCAATTGAACCCGTTTTGTAAAAAAAAATACTATTTTTATTTATAATATATTTTTTTAGAAACAAAATACGATAAAAAGATAAACATTGAACTCACTTAACAAAAGATCAGGCATGGTTCAATGGTGGAAGCGGGTTCATTAAAAGCTGAAGGTTTGGGTTTGAATCCAAACTTCTGCTTTTCCAATCACCTTTTCTTAGTTTTTTCAAATATCAGCCGATTTAAAAGACCTTGTAGGCTACATTATGTTTCAATCTTTTGACAATTATTTAGGCCTAATGTCTATGATATTATGCCATTTAATATATTAGTTTGTTTTTTTTCCTTAAATCTCTGTATTCTTCTATCTCAATTTCACACTTATTTATTTGTTTTTTTTAATATTTTAAAGTATTATACTTGCCTATTTCTTGTGGTTGACCAAACACTAACTTTTTATATCATTATTTGTTTTAATCTAGTTTATTTTATACTCCTTCTATTTGTTATGGTTTGCAATCATTAGCTTGTCAAAATAAAAAATTTAGAGTTGTTAATTTTTAAATTTAACAAATAAGTAGAATTTAGTATTTTGGTATCGATTAAATTGATCTTTGTTAAATAAAATCATTAAAAATTAGTAAAGTTTTATAAATTGTTAAAGTTAAAAATTTAAGTAAAAAAGGTTAAAATTTTATCTTTATATGTTTTGAAAGATAAGAGAAAGAAAAAACAGTACCGAGGAATTTTTGTGGGAGGTTTTGTTATGAAGACAAACAAAGAACGGAGGGTAAACTTCATTTGTTAAGCCTAATATTCCTTATATTGTCGTAAGAAGTCGAGAATTTTATTTTTATTTGTACCCGCTTATATAAATTTCTGGGTCCGTCACTGATTCTTAGTATAAGGCTTTCAATATACTTATAAAGCCCTTAATGACGAAGTTGTCCTCCGTATTATCAGTGAACATACAATAGCTGTAAAAGGAATGTTAATCCAACCGCTAACAAATCATGTATCCTGCATATCATGCAATTAATAATAGAAGAATTACATCATATATCACTTGGCCAATACAACCCATTCGAAAATAGTCCATATTTGAAGCCTTTACATGATTTAGCCCATGTTGTATGTGTTATAAAATTTATTTTTCATCCGGTAGCCTACAAATTAAAACAACGGTTTTAATATTTTAAATTTCAATTTTTCTGTTTCTCTTTCTCTCTCTTCCTCACGCTTTTCTAAGAGACGAAGATAACCGACCTCCATTATTGGATTCAAGTACTTTTACGAGCTTTCAATCTTATTTTCAGGTAATTTTCATTTCATTTTATGCTTTTACCACAGTTTTGGTTTAGAATTTTATTTTCTTTTTAATTTTTTTTGCTTTTCTGATTATGCCTATTTTCTTACAATGTTGTTGTGTTTTTCGTTTGATTTTGTGTTCCTTCTATCTTCGTTCTAGGCTTAAACTTGATGTTTCAGTTTGACTTTAAGGGTGGAATTTTTTATTTTTTGAGTTTTGTTGCATTTTGAAAAAATTGGCCTCTGCTTTGTGTTCATGGCCTTTATTTTTTGTTCACTTTTGAATTTTGTTACAGTTTGATTTTTGTGTTTTCCTTCAGTTGGCTTCACTTTTGTTAAAGCTTTGTTTGTTTGGTTTATTGTAGAAAATGCGTTAAAAAATACCTGCTTCTAAAAGCAAAATGAAGGTTGTTGGAAAAGGCGTTAAGTTCGATTATGCGAAAAGATTGAGGGAGTTGCCCTCAAGCTCTGATTCTGAAGCTAATGTAAATGTCCATGCACCAGATGATGATGATTTTGAGTCTCCTGCTCCTCCTAAAAGTTCGCAACAAGAGAGCAGTCGAATGGCTCGTTCGCAAACGAGGAATACTCCCATTGCAGTTAAATCATCGAGGGACTTGCCCTCAACCCCTGCTTCTGAAGCGAATACGCATGTCCAGGCGCTCCCAATGATGATGATTTTGAGTCTCCTGCTCCTACAAAAAAGTTGCAACAAGAGAGCAGTTGAATGATTCGTTCGCAAACAAGTAATACTCATACTCCGGTTAACATTGTTAGAATAAGGAGTAAGAAATGTGGGATACCTAAAAAATCAAAAGAAAAGCTGAAAGTTGATTTGATTAATGACGATGATGTAGGCCCCAATGTTAAATCGAAAAGGAGAAAGATCAAGGACGATGGTGAGAGTGACCTTGATTACATATCGAAAGAATAAAGGTTTGCTATTCGCTACAAATTGAATGAGAGAAAAGCTAAGTTGAAGGTATTCCCTGTGTTGATATTAATTTATACATGCTTATACAATTTCATACAAAGTTATACATCTGTTTATACATCTTTATACAAGTACTGCTATACTGATTTATATATTTTTATAAAATATTTTTGTATAGGTTTTTTTCTTGATCTATTTCTTGTTATTTTTCCATATGCAAGTTTGGGGACTTCTATATACAACCAGTTGATCATTTCCATAACAGGATTAGTTTCCATATCGAGAATGATATTGTGAGCATTTTGAAGCAATGTTTGACTGACATACAACTTCAAATATTCCGTGCTAGTTTTCTTGGGTACTTCTTGGACCTCCCTCAATTTAAAATTTAAAATCAAATTATTCATTGTATATTATTGAGGGAAGTCGTCCCAGGACGGGAAAGGGAGTTGTGGGTGAAAACTAATGGTTATTTGCTGCGTTTTGACATTGGAGAGTTTGCTGTTATCACTGGTTTGAAGTATATAGAAGACGATGCCACTTTCTATGACAAACCAGATGTTAATAGGTTGCTAAAAAAGTATTTTTCAGGAGATGGAAAAAAGGCTATAACGAGGGGCAGCTTCTTGATCGCTTCAAGAAAAAGGACTGGAAGTCGGACGAAGATGCGTTCAAGATGGTCTTGATGGTGTTTGTCCATCATTTCATATTCTCAAATGCCTATAATCATGCTATCAACAAAGATGATTTTGATATCATTGAAAGTGGTCAATATCAGGCGTATGCTTGGGAAAAAAAGTCATTTGCAGTTATTTTAAAGATAGTGAGGGACAAACAGTGTGACTAATTGAAAATGTATATGCTTGGAGGTTTGCCACTTGCATCACAAATATGATTTTTTGAGTGTTGCTCTATGGTTGACAAGCATCTAGCTGCTCACGTTGGCACAAATGTGCCACGCATTCTTAATTAGAAAGTGTCACGACCCTAACCCCGAACCCAGTCATGATGGCGCCTCTCATGAAGACAAGGCCAGCCAGTCCAACATAGTACATCTCTCTAAGCAGTTAATTAACATAAGACAATTTAAAACATGATTTAATAGCAATAGTTCACGGAATTAAAGATAACAATAGCGAAAAAACCATCCCAACACAGCACTAATCGGGGTATCACAAGTCACGAGCGTCTAAGACAATGAATTCTCAAAATATAACTACAGAGTATCAATACTAGAATAGAAAGTAAAGACATAGATAGAGAGGAGCTCCAGGCTGTGAACGCCAGCAACTACCTAAAGTCTCCTCGAAGATCCGCCTGAAGCTGGGATGAGTCAGCACTCGGGAGCGGGACCTGCTACGCCTGAATCTGCACACACTGTGCATGGAGTAATATGAGTACTCCGACCCAGTGAGTGATAAAATATAAATAATGGCTGAAAGCAAGAAAACACGTAAAAACACAAAGCATTCTATACCGAAGCAGAAAAATCACTTAAAATAGTAAATCAATAAAATATCAAGTAAAATCCCTTTTTCAACAAGTAAAATAAGTGATTTGGCAGGTAAATAACAAATAGAAATCCGCCCCTCGGGCAACAACTCAGAACAATACCAGCTCCTCGGGCTCACTCTTAGAACAATATCAGCCCATCGGGCTCACTCTCAGAACAATCTCAGCCCCTCGGGCTCACTCTCAGATCACAATGGGTACCCGCGCTCACTGGGGGTATAGAGACTCCGGGAGGAGCCCCTTACAGCCCAAGCGCAATATCAAGCCATCTCATGGCATTAAATCTCGGCTCTCGGCCTCACATCACTCAAGCCACCTCGTGGCGTGTATGTATATATATATATATATATATATATATATATATATATATATATATATATACACCAGGCCCTTGTCCATATATCACTTAGTGTATCCTCACATCTGGCCCTCGGCCGCACTCAGTACAAAAATTATCACAAGCCCCTCGGGCATTAGTAAAATAGCAATTCTCAGCCCAAAATATCATTTAAAAATATCATTTAAGTCTTAAATCTGAGTAAAAGTGGCTGAGTTGTAAGACAGTGGAAACAACATGACTGAGTTCAAGCAATAAGTCAATACAATGAGAAAATAGTGATAAAAATCCCCAAAGGGTTCAAATAGTTGGCACGGAGCCCAAATATAACAATCATCCCAAGTCAGAATGAATACGTCACAATATGCTAAGGGAACAAAGCCCAAGCGAAAATAATAGAAAAATATCAAAAATTCCAAATTTAACAAAACTCGAGCCCCAGACCCACTTCTCGAAACTCAAAAATTTTTACATACGGGTTCCTTATCTCCTGACGAGTTCATACATACCAAAAGTTCTCAAATCCGACCCCAATTGGTCCTTCAAATCCCCAAATCAAATTTCAAAATCCCAAGCTCTAGTTTCTTCCATTTTTAGCTTAAGTTTCCATGAATTCCTAGGTGGATTTCACAATAGAATCAAGTTTTAGGTACGAAATTCTTACCTCCAAACATTTCTCCTTGAATCTCTCTTTAATTTCCTTCAAAAAGCTCTCAAAATAATCAACAATGGGGGAAATGAGCCCCAAAATCGCGGATGAAATGACTTAAAACATTCTGCCCCAGCTTTGCCCGTTCCTTCATCGCGATCGCGGCACAAGCCTCGCAATCACGAAGAGCAAATTTCCAAGACCTCCACAATACACTATGCGACACAGACCCTGCAAACACGATGCTTCCGTTCCCATACCTACACGAACGCGAGGCCTCTAATGCGAATGCGAAGAGCAATTTCCTCCTGGACCCCATTCCTTATACGCGATCGCGGACAACCTCACGCGAAAGCGAAGCACAAGATCCCAGCCTTCCGCGAATGCGAGGCCTCTCACACGAACGCGAAGTCTTAACTCTAGCCATCCTCAATTCCTTCTCCGCGATCGCGATACCTTCTACGCAATTGCGAAGGCTTATATATCTGCAACACCTGAACTGATTTCCTGCAACTTTCAAACTCCAAAAATGGTCTGATTGACCACCCGAAACTCACCTGAGGCCCCCGGGAGCTCAACAAAAAGCACCAACACATCCTAAACCCTTATTCAAACTTGATCTAATCATCAAAATACCTCAAACAACATCAAATTACCCAAAACTCATCGAATTCAAGCCTCAGTTTTCCAAAAACGTCTGAAATATGCTTTCGATCAAAAACCCAACCAAACCACATCCGAATGACCTAAAATTTTGCACACACATCCCAACTAACCTAACGAATCTATTGCAACTCTCAGAATTTTATTCCGACTCCCGGATCAAAATCTCACCTACCAACCGGAAATCGCCAAAATACCAACTTCGTTAATTCAAGCCTAATTCTACACCGGACCTCCAAAACCAATTCCGATCACACTCCTAAGTCATAAATTACCTCTCGAAGCTAACCGAACCATCAGAGCTCACATCCAAGCCCGCTAACACATAAGTCAATATTCGGTTGACTTTTCCAACTTAAACCTTCTTAAAAGAGACTAAGTGTCTCATTTCTTATCAAATCCACTCTGAACGCAAACTAATCAACTTAATCATATAAAGCACAGAAAACAAAGAATAAAGAAACAGAAATAGGGGAAACAGAGCGGTAACTCATGAGACGACTGGCTGGGTCATCACAGAAAGTGATCGAAACTCCAACATATGCGGATTTGACTGGCGGTGTGATCATGTGTAGTATCGATAAGGTAAACATTTTGTACCATAATACTTCTTCATATATGATTTCAGTTTTTCTGTATGTATATTTATGAATATGTCACAATTTCCTTTTTCTACTATTATAATCCAGTTTTTCTCCTTGTAGTTGAACTATAGGAACATTTTCCCTACTCGTGAAGAGATGTCAACTCTGAATATCGACACACTTTTTGAAGTTAATGCCGATGATATTGCATCAGGGGAGGTGCCTATAGTGCCTGCCTTTCACACTGATGATTCTGTCGTTGCATCTCCACCTTGTCCTCAGAATATGGAGCAACAGTCTAAACGACCTTATCCTCAAAATTCGGAGCAACAGTATAATCGACCGTTTCCTATGAATATGGATCGACAGCCTAACCTGAGTTATGATCCTTTGGTGTGCATTGATCTGTTGAATGTTAAAGTTGAGAAGTTGAAGAGTGTTGTTGGAAAGGTACTGGACCTTTAGCTTTTCTGTAGTTTATCAGTACTTTTTGTATATACATGGTTTTTTGGTTATAAACATGGTTGTTGATTTGCTTTTGTTGTTTTTTTTGTTGTAGTTCACTGATACAGTGATGACACTCAACAGTTATGTACTTTCTTCCTTTGAAAAAGTGTTCTGAATATGAAGGAAACCATGCAAATGAGGGAGGATGTTACTGATTCTAAGGTAATTGTTTACTAATAAACCAAATCACTAAACAGTTATGCCTTCTCTGAATCATCACTCAACATGCCTTCTCTTTATATTGTTTTTTATTAGATTCGTCAGCCCGTGTCTGATGACAATACATCTGGTCTCGGCGAATTTGATGGCTATCAATATGATGTTGTTCCTGACTTTGTCAATCAAGTGAATTAAGATAACGTGCTAGCTGACGAGGGAGTTACTGATGGTGTTGATCATGGAATTGTTCTGAATTTTATCTTTTTTTGTCTGATTTTTCTTTTCTTCATTTTTAAAGGTTTTTATTATTTGTTTTCTCTGTCTAAGGGGCAGCAGGTGATGTCAAGGGTAACACATTTTGGGATGACATTAGCGATGAAGATTTAGCTGCACTACAGATGTCCCAAATTGTGCTTCACAAACAATCCATCATAGAAGTAGAAGATGATTACATTTCTCCTGAACAGTCAGTTCGACAGAAAATACCAGGAAAATATGCCAAATCTCCATATTTGCTAGTTTTTTATTCGGGGGCATCATGATCGGCGCACAAGATCATTTTTTATATCAAGCATCCTTTCATGATCGAAATTGATGATTTTGATCCATTGTCACCATTGGCTAAAGAGTTTTACGCGTTTGTTGATAATGGGATAGATACGAGGCGAAGGTATCTTCACTTTCTTTAATCTTTCATGTTCTGATTTTGTACTTGTCAATGAATGTAGTTCTGATTACTTTTTATTTTTGGTGATTTGAAGTGCCAAAAATATATATCCCGATGAAGTAAATAAGCTTGCGGAAGTTTTTACTTTTGGCTCGTGTCATGTGACCACGAAGGATTGGTTCCACTCACTTGCATATTGTGGTCGACCTTTGATTGATACGGTATTTAATAAATTTCTGTTCTAATGCCTTTTTTTATTTGTTGCATATCTTTATTGTTTGAGACCCCATAGTGTATAGATAGCTTTGTATAATCACAGTATAAGATTGTATAACCTTGTATAAATATGTATACCTCTGTATAATAATGTATAAATTTCTATATTTAAAAACTCTGGTAGTGATGTTTATTCTATTTTATTTCTTTACTCAACACTTGGATGCCCTCTTTTATTATTTGAGGAAGAGGGGAAAATATGGGCCGAGTGTTGCCATGTGGTTTTCTACAACCGACTTTGCCTTTGGTAACAAAATCAACTCCCTGTACAAATATTTCAAAGTGAATCAAGATCCTTCAGTGATTTCTGAAGGGCATGATATAGAAGAGTACATTAGAGAATATTGTTGTTATGCAAATGTACTGTGGCACACTGTTGACCATGTCTTATTACCTATCTATGTGAAGTGTGGAAGAGCAAAATTGGGACAATGGGTTTTATGGTTGTTTAAGTTCATAGATAGGTGCATCCACATCTATGACTCTAACCGTGGAGCTATTAATGATAGACTTGCTTTGGATGATGCATTACCTTATGCAATTCTGATACCTTACTTCTTGAAGAGTTCTAATTTTTATGTCGAGAAGAAGGGCATTGATTGGAACAATGGTGCATATACCGATAAATCCCATTCTGATGCTTTGCAGATTAATCTGGTTAATAATGTTCCCCAATAGATCAAATGGTAGGTTAATCTCAATTGTTGTACTATTTTACTATTAGTGTAC
The DNA here is from genome assembly GCA_026770625.1 of Nicotiana glauca. NCBI lineage: Eukaryota > Viridiplantae > Streptophyta > Magnoliopsida > Solanales > Solanaceae > Nicotiana > Nicotiana glauca. The sequence continues at coordinate 32,168 of MU699675.1, read as the reverse complement.
CTATTTGAATCTAATTTGTTTCTTTTTAATTACAGTGATTGTGGTGCTTTTGTTGCTGGCTTTGCTGAGTATTTCATCCTTGGTAAGAAAATTTAAAAAGATAATTTTGATATTGAGACACTTCGCACCAGGTGGGGATCTCTGTTGTGAGATTATGGAAGGAAAAAATAACAGTCCGATGCAAGTAGTGGTGATAAAATCACAAGGAGACTTTTCAGGAACATGAAGAGGGGACGACTGAGAAAGTAGTTCTATTTTTTCCATTTTACTGTAGTTTTTCTATGTATCAGGAGTTGTTGCCTAGTTTTTTCTAAGTACTATTCTGTTACTTATGAGATAACCTTAAAGGATATTATAGATGTTTTTATTTTTGCGTAATTTGTGGTAGTCATTACACATTGTGGCTGTGAATGAATTACATTTTAATGAATATTTCAGTTGCTTTTGTCCTTTAACAAAGTATGTATTTTTATTATGGTTGCAGTTTTGTTAATGTAGCAGGGTTTATACATATATATACAATAATATACATAACTATACAAATTTATACAAACTTATACTCTCATTTATACATCTGTATACATATAATACCATTGATTGTTTGCAGTTCTATTTTGTATTTCTACAATCTATCAATATATTTAACACCATTAAAAACAGCACGACACTATTATTGGATAATCAAAACATGTATAATGAAACATCTCAATTGCTTGTGAAACTTAACTACTCAACATTTGTAACTCTATTGTTTGTGAAACTTAACTACTCAACATGACAACAAATGTAATAGGAAGTGTTATGTTTTAAAGTATTTATTTTGGTCGATTCCTACATGTATTTCTATTGTGACCACCTTGTCCACACACAGAACATGAAAACCCCCTCTTAGACTTTTTTTCTGAAGCATGTTTGAGTCTTTCCTTTCTTGGCCTTCCTGCATTCCTTCTCCCTTTAGGTGGTAGGACCACACCTTCCAGCACCTCTATTGGGATTACCCATAAACTCTCATCCGGCATCGGATTCACTGGAAATTCATAAGTTCTAAGGAGTTTATCCTTCTTGTAGTAAAAAGAGCAATACTGGCCAGGTTTCAGCTGTTGGTTCTTCAAAACCGCCCAAGCATACGGACATGGAAGTTCATCCATTTGAAATTTTCTGCAACTACATGTTCCCTCTTCAAGGCACACTATGTTTCGCCTTACCCCTTCAAACACAGTATATAAATGCTTCGTAGCAGGTCTCACCTGCAATTTTTTTTTTTAAAAAAAGAGTTAAAGAACATTATACGTTATTATACAGAGTTATACATCCTTATACAAGCAGTAAAATGCAAGTCAGCAGTGCCAAGCATCATTATATTTGATTTATTTTACCGTCATTTGCTCCGATGCAATCAGATTTTCCCGAAGGAGTTTGTCTTACTTTTTGCCAAGCTCTGTAGATGTCTCCATTGCACTTTTCTGTTTTTGTTGTTCCACTGTTGTAGCAAATTTATCATGTACTCCAGCAATCGCATTACTGGTAACTCTCTAATATCCTTATTTGCTGCATTAATTGACTCTGCAATATTGGAAGACATTACCATCGACCTTTTCACTTTGGAATATGACCTAGACTACCTTTCATAGCCAATTTCAAACAAGTAAGGTTGCACCCTCGGATCAATTTTGCACATCTCTGTCATATGGTACTTTAACTTCTCTATCGTGTAAGCTCTAGCCAAAGCAAAGAAGATATCCTTCAATTGTTTGTGATGTTTCTTGAATGTGCATTTTACATTCTGCCACAAGTGAAACATGCAAATATAATGTGGTACTTCTGGGTACACAGCTTTTATGGCATTGAAGATGCTTTCATTTCTATCTTAAACTATACATATCCCTTCCCTAACTCCAAAAGTACCCTTTATCTGGACAAAGAACAACTCCCAAGATTTGTTATTCTCTGAATCTACAATTGCATATGCAAGTGGAAGGATTTTTCATGCTTGTACAAAATAGATATTAGGATTTAGACAATTATACAAAGTTATAAAGAATTATACAACTTTATACCAACTGCAAATTTTATAAAAACAGCAGCTGTGAAATCATATACACTTTTATACATAAAACTACAACATTATACAAACTACAGAAACAAGGTAGATGCAGTCAACTCACCAGCTACATCCTGTGTGCAAGCAGTCAATATGGTACCCTTATATGCTGCTTTAAGGAAACTTTCATCAACGACCATTATCGGTCTGCAATGCTCCCAGTCCTTAATAGATGCATATAGAGAAACATATGCATAAAGAAAGCATCTATCTTCTGATTTGTGCAACTTTGTAACCGTTCCTGGATTTGTATGCTCCAACATATAAAAATACTTTGGCAACTCCTTATATGAATCACTCGGACTCCCTCTTATCATTGTCATTGCTATCTCTTTAGCTCTCCATGCTTTCATGTAGCTCACTTCAATTCCGTATTGCTTTTATATGTCCTCTATTATATCATTTGCGATGTAAACTTTTTTTGGATTAACATACTTGTCCTTGACTATACTAGCAATTACACCCGAAGTAGCTTGACGTTGTGTTAAAGTATATTTCATCATAACCGAAGTAGCTTGACGTTGTGTTAAGTATATTTCATCATAGCTTGATGTTGTGTTAAGTATATTTCATCATAGCTTGACATTGTGTTAAGTATATTTCATCATAGCTTGACGTTTGAACAGCAGAAGATTTGAAACTCTAAGCACAATTGTTATCCATACACATAAGGTGATACCCAAGATTAAAGATCATTCAACTTCTAAATACACTTGTATACAAAAACATAACTACATATATACTAATTTTAATACCTATATACAAATATATACTACTTTATATATATTTATACATATATATAACAGAATATACAATTATTGCCATACCTTGTTGCGCTAGATCTCTTCACTTTGAATTGGAACCTCTCGCGTACATCCGAATTCTTCATCATACTGATAACTGTCTCTTTATCCTTATAAACTTGATATTCCTCAAAAAATTCATTCAACATATCATCTATTATACCTGTATTTTTACTAAATTCAGTATTTTCAATAAAATTCGATATCAGGGATAATCTCAGTGCTATCAATTGTGGACACATCTATACAATTAGAACTTGAAGCGACCAAACAATTGGAACTTGTACCAACCAAACAACTGGAACTCGTACCAATCAAACGATTATTATAAATCTCTTTCACCATCACATAAAATGGGTATTCAGTGAAATTCAAGTTTTTCTTATTTAATTCCACATACACCTTAATACCCGTATCGTTATAAATCAGGATTGGTGGCAAACCATCCTTTGGAACAAAGCTAATCTCCATTGTGTTTAAATCACAATCGATTCTAATCTGTTCCGAAATAGTTGTAACTAAATTGTTGTAGCTGAATGTCGACTCGATTATTACACAATCGCTGATGAAATTGATAAACTTGTTTTCTTCCCATTCACCACTATGAAGAACGTAAACTGGAAAAAGCTCCTGGAAAAAGCTCCATCGAACAAAAAATTGAAATCAAAATTGCAGCAAAAATGAAAATTGGTCTGATTTGCAGCAAAACAAATTCACTTTTCGTGTTTGATTTGCTGTTAATTCGAGATGAAGAAGAAATTCTAGAGTTTTTGGAGCTGCATTGATCGCAAGATCTTATTTTTGTAGATTTGGGGAAGAAGAATGGAAAGAATCAGAGAAAATCCTGCTGAAAGACAGAAAATCCCCCTTCTTACTCCCAAAAAATGGAAAATAACGCCCCTTTTTCGGATATGGGCCTCTAATTTTTGGACTACTCAATTGTAAATTGAAATATGTGCTGTAAAGTTGTAACGATCCGGCCGGTTGTTTTTGGAATTTATGCCCCGATTCCCCATTAACTGATTTCTCTAAGTTCATTTATGCTATTTTGGTTTGCTGGAACGTTCGGTGTTAGGATTCGGAGTGTTTTGGGACACTTAGTCCCTAAATAAGAGCTTAAGAGTTGAAAAATGGTCTGTAACTGGAACAGTGTGAAGATGACCTCGGAATGGAAATTTGATGGTTCCGTTAGCTCCATTAGGTTATTTCGAGGTTGGGAGCATGTTCGGAATGTACTTTGCAAGTCCGTAGCTCATTTAGGCTTGAAATGCCGAAATTTGAATTTTCGAAGTTTCCGGTCCGATAGTGAGTTTTTGATCCAAGGGTCGAAATGGAATTCCGGAAAATGCAGTAGCTCCGTCATGTCATTTGAGGTGTGTGTGTAAAATTTCTGGTCAATCGGACGTGTTTTTGTTTGGTTTTTGATCGAAAGTGTGTTTTGTTGGAACTTGAAATTCTTAGGCTTGAATCTTCGATTAATTCGGGTTTTCGGTGTTGTTTTAGGCGTTTTCAAGGTTGGTAAAAGTTTGAATAAGTATTAGGTGGTATTGGTGCTTTTGGTTGAGGTCCCGGGGGCCTCAGGATGATTTCAAGTGGTTAACGGAGGAATTTTAAAGTTATTGCAACAGCTGAATGTCTTTCTTCTGGGATTTCTGCATCTGCGGCTTGGGAACCGCAGATGCGGCGCCGTAGAAGCGGCTATTTGGTCGCAGAAGCGGCTTGTTTCCCCTTTCCTCAGAAGCCGCAGAAGCGATGCCATTTCCGCAACAGCGGAGCCGCAGAAGCAGCCCAGCTATCACATATGCGACCCTGTCCCTTTTAATGGAAACCGCAGAAGCGGGTGGTTTTCCACATAAGCGGGACTGCAGAAGCGGTCCCTTGTCCACAAAAGCAGAAATGACTATTCAGAAATAGCAATTTCGAGGGTTTAATTTCATAAGTTTGAAAAATTGATTGAGAGCTCGGGAGAAGGCGATTTTGAGTGGGTTTTGAAGAGAAAATCATTGGGTAACGTTTCTTTGGTCCCTTTTCATTGTATTACATCATTATATAGCTAAATACATCATTGGAATTCGAATTTAAGTTCAAAATTGGGTAATTTGGGGTAAAACTTCATTGGCTAAACTATTGGGTTTTGAGTGGGCATTTGACCTCCAATTTAGGAGAACTTTATATGGTTAGACTCGTGAGAGTGCGAGGGTTCTGAAAATGTAAAAATTATTCGATTTCAAGACGTTGTCTAGGGGTATTTTGGTCATTTTACCAATTTTAGCGCCCTAGCTTTAATTCTTTTATAGTGAAATCAGTTGTTTGCAATATTATTTATGATATGTAATTGAATTGAATAGATTTGGGCCATTTGAAGTCGGATACTCATGGAAAAGGCGTGGTTTCTATTGATATTGAGCCGGTTCGAGGTAAGTGGCTTGTCTAACCTTGTGTGGGGACCTTTCCCATTAGGATTTTACTTGATATTTGAGTGCTTGTGCGTGAGGTGACGAGCGCGTACTTGAGCCGATTGATGAAATCCCAGTTTTTACCTAAGCTATGGAAACTTAGTTCTTATCCTTATTTGCCTTGTTCTATTTGGAGTTATGACTTATGCTAGATTAGGAAAAGCATGTTTAGCTGATTTGACTGCTTACTTGTTTAAATTATTTTGACTGCACTACGTGAAGCATGCTAGGCTAGTTCTATCTATGTTTGTCTTTCGTACCTTATTCCTTGGTTTTTTTCTGGCTGTGATTGCGCATTTACATTGGGACTACGGATGTGGGATTCCGGTAGCTTTCCCCCTTGTTTGTTTACTTTGGGACTACTGGTTCGATTCCCGGGAGATCCCCCTGCACTTTTACTTTGGGACTACGGGATGGTATCCCGGGAGATCCCCCTGCACATTGATGATTGGACTACGGGACGGTATCCCGGGAGATCCTTTGGTATCGGTACGTGAGTTGGACTACGTGACGGTATCCCGGGAGATCCACTGGACAGTTGAGGAAAGGGCTACAGGACGGTATCCTAGGAGACCCTTATTGGTATCTTTGACATTGAGCTGTGTTTACCCTATGTTTTACTCTATCTTTGTGGTTATTATTGCCTCATTGACTGGCCTTATTACACTGCTGTATTTATTATTTCTGTCAGATTTCCACACTTTAATTATTGCTATTGTTATATTTTTTCCTCAGTAGGGCCCTGACCTTCCTCGTCACTACCCAACGGGGGTTACGCTTGGCACTTACTGAGTACCGCTGTGGTGTACTCATGCCCTTCCTGCGCATGTTTTTCATGTGCAGATCATCCAGGTACCTCTTCTCAGGCACACTATCAGTGTGGCAGGTGGATTTCGGAGACTTCGTGGTACATATGTTGTGTCCGCAGGCCGACGAGTCTCCCTCTTACTCTATCTTTAGTACTTAGTTTTTGTCTCTTTCGGTTGTTATATATTCTGAAGTTTTGGAGCCATACTATATACTTCTGTAGCCTGTGTTTCCCGTGAGATTCTGGATTTTGGGAATTGTTTTAGATTTGTGTTATCGAGTTATACCTGCCGAGCTGCATTTAGTACGGTTTCCTTTAGATATTTAATTTGATTCTCTCTATTTTTCCGCAATTATTATGTTTTCGCAATAATAGGCTTACTTGGTCATGGGGACCAGGTGCCGTCATGACATATTCACGGTTGGTGAACTAGGGTCGTGACAAGTTGGTATCAGAGCTCTAGGTTCATAGGAGTCAAGGAACACAGGCGGGTTTATTAGAGTCTCGCTGATCGGTACAAAGACGTCTGTATTTATCTACGAGAGGCTATGTAACTGTTTAGGAAAAATCTTCATTTCATTTAAATTCCTTGTCGTGTGATACTTTGACATCAATTCTAAACTTCTATCTTCTATTCTCTCACAGATGATGAGGACACGTGCTACACGAGATGACCAGGCAACCATACCCCCTGCTGCCGCCGTCATAGGCCGGGGTCGGGGTAGTGGTCGAGGACGCGCACGCGGTGCAGCTAGAGCATCTGTGCGAGCTGCCGTTGAGGTACCACCAGCAGATTCAGCCGAAGCCCAGGCACCTGGCACACCTACTACTGCCACTACTACTCCAGCGCTCCAGGAGACTCTGGCTCAGTTCATGAGTATGTACACCACCTTGGCTCAGGTAGGGTTGCTTCCCCTTACTGCAGCCACATCCCAGGCCGGGGGAGGAGCACAGACTCCCGCCGGCCGCACTCTTGAGCATCGAGTGCAGGTTGAGCAGGCCCCAGAGATTATTCCTGCACCGCCTGCAGCACCAGTTCAGCCTGAGGATGGGTCAGTTGCTTCAGAGGACGAGCAGCGTAGACTAGAGAGGTTCAAGGAATATGATCCCCCAGTGTTTAGTTGCTTAGCATCAGATGATGCCTTGGGATTTTTTGAGGAGTGTCATCGCATTCTTCTTACTATGGGCATAGTGGAGTCCAGCGAGGTTTCTTTCACCGCCTATCAGCTTCGGGGAGCCGCCTATGATTGGTGGTGTACTTATGAGTTAGACAGTCGAGTCGAGGATGCTTCACTGACTTGGATCCAGTTCTCAGACATGTTTATGAGAAAGTTTGTTCCCCAGAGCCTCAGGTATTCATGGCGCGCGGAGTTTGAGTACTTGCGCCAGGGTGCTATGACAGTTTCATAGTATGCCATCCGTTATACCAGGTTGGCCAGTCATGCACCGGCCTTGGTTGCCACAGTTCGGGAGAGAGTTCCCAGGTTCATCGAGGGCCTTATCCCGCCCATCAGGTCCAGCATGGCTCGAGAGCTAGAGATGGATATTCCTTACTAATAGGTAGCGAGCATTGCTAGGAGGATCGAGGGTATGCTCGCCAGAGAGCGAGGGAAGAGGGAGGCCAAGAGGTCTCGAGAGTCGGGTCACTACTCTGGTGCTCGTACCCCATCAGCAGGTCGTTATGGTAGAGTTTATTCTAGCCGCCCTGTACATTTAGCTTTACCAGCAGCCGGCAGTACTCCAGCTCCGCCTGTACCTCAAGAGCCTTATTATGCGCCTCCAGTTTCTAGCACGCCTCTTGCGCGGGGTACTCCCAAATTCCAGTCCAGCAGGCCTAGCCCCAGCAAGTCACAGCCACCGCGTCCTCCTAGAGCTTGCTTCGAGTGTGGCGATACACGTCATATGGTTAGGGACTGTCCCAGACTTGGTAGGGGTGCATCTTCATAGACTACTCAGTCGCAGCGGGCTCCTCAGAGTTCTCAGGCTATGATCACAGCTCCAGCTACTGCCCCACCTGCCTAGCCAGCCAGGGGCGGAGGTCGGGGAGATAGAGGTCGCCCTCGCGAGAGGGGTCGGGGCAGATCTTATTATATTACTGCCGCACTGAGGTTGTTGCCTCCGATTCCATCATCACAGGTATTATACTGGTTTGTCACAGAGAGGCATCGGTTCTATTCGATCCATGCTCTACTTATTCTTATGTGTCTTCTTATTTTGCTTCGTATTTGGGTGTGCCTCGGGATTCTTTGAGTGCCCTCGTTTATGTTTCTACTTCTGTGGGAGATTCTCTTATTGTGGACCGCGTTTATTGGTCATGTTTGGTTACTATTCGTGGTTTTGAGACCAGAGCGGATTTATTGTTACTCGGTATGGTTGACTTTGATATTATTCTAGGATTGGACTGGTTGTCGCCCCATCATGTTATTCTTGATTGTCACGCCAAGACCGTGACGCTGGTCATGCCAGTTATTCCGCGTATTGAATGGAGTGGTACTTTAGATCACACTCCCAGTAGAGTTATCTCTTTTCTTAAAGCTCAGTGCATGGTTGAGAAGGAGTGTGCCGCGTATTTGGCTTATGTGAGAGATGTTAGTGTTGATACCCCTTCTGTTGATTCAGTTCCAGTGGTACGGGATTTCCCCGATGTGTTTCCAGCTGATCTTCCGGGCATGCCGCCCAATAGAGATATTGATTTTGGCATTGATCTGTTGCCGGGCACTCAGCCCATTTCCATTCCTCCGTATCGCATGGCTCTTCCTGAGTTGAAGGAGTTAAAGGATCAATTGCAGGAATTGCATGGTAAGGGTTTTATTCGACCCAGTGTATCACCGTGGGGTGCTCCTATCTTGTTTGTGAAGAAGAATGATGGTTCTATGCGTATGTGCATTGATTATCATCAGTTGAACAAGGTTACAGTGAAGAACCGTTATCCTTTGCCTCGTATAGATGATCTGTTTGACCAGCTTCAGGGCGCACAGGTTACCATCAGTTGAAGATTCGGGAGCCAGATATCCCGAAGACTGCTTTCAGGACTCGGTGTGGTCGTTACGAGTTCCTTGTTATGTCATTTGGGCTGACCAATGCCCCTGCAGCTTTCATGCATTTGATGCACAGTGTGTTCAGGCCATATCTTGACTCGTTCGTGATTATTTTTATTGATGATATTCTGGTGTATTCTCGAAGTCGGGAAGATCATGAGTAGCACCTGAGGAAAGTGCTTCAGACCTTGAGGGAGAAGAAGTTATATGCAAAGTTCTCAAAATGTGAGTTTTGGCTGAGTTCGGTGGCATTCTTAGGCCATGTGATTTCTAGTGAGGGTATTCGGGTGGATCCGAGGAAGGTAGAGGCCGTGCAGAGTTGGCCCAGGTCATCCTCAGCTACAGAGATTCGCAGCTTCCTTGACTTGCCGGGTTACTACCGTCATTTCATGGAGGGATTTTCATCGATTGCTTCCCCTATGACTAGATTGACCCAGAAGGGTGCCCCATTTCAGTGGACAGAGGAGTGTGAGGCGAGCTTTTAGAAGCTCAAGACAGCTTTGACTTCAGCCCTAATCTTGATGTTGCCTACCGGTTCGGGGTCTTATACAGTTTATTGTGATGCCTCACGGGTTGGACTTGGAGCAGTGTTGATGCAGGACGGTAGGGTGATTGCCTACGTGTCCAGAAAGTTGAAGATACATGAAAAGAATTACCCTGTCCACGACCTTGAGTTAGATGCTATTGTTCATGCCTTGAAGATCTGGCGTCATTCTTTGTACGGGGTGCCTTGTGAGATATATACTGACCATCGAAGTTTGCAGCACTTACTTAAGCAGAAGGACTTGAATATGTGTCAGAGGAGGTGGTTAGAGTTGTTAAAGGATTATGATATTACTATTCTTTATCACCCGGGCAAGGCCAATATGGTAGCCGATGCCTTGAGTCGCCGGGCGGAGAGTTTGGGGAGTTTGGCATATTTACCAGCCTCAGAGAGACCTATGGCGATGGATGTTCAGGCCTTAGCCAGCCAGTTCGTGAGATTGGACCTTTCGGATCCCAGTCGGGTTCTAGCCTGTGTGGTTTCTCGGTCTTCCCTATTTGATCGTATCAGGGAACGGCAATATGATGACCCTCATTTGCTTATCCTTCAGGACAGGGTCCAGTGTGGGGACGCTAGAGATATGACCATCGGGGATGAAGGAGTATTGAGGATGCAGGGCCGGATTTGTGTGCCCAATGTTGATGGTCTTCGAGAGTTGATTCTAGCAGTGGCCCATAGTTCGCGGTATTCCATCCATCCAGGTGCCGCAAAGATATATCAGGACTTGAGGCAGCACTATTGATGGAGGCGGATGAAGAAGGTTATAGTTGATTACGTGTCTAGATGCCTCAACTGCCAGCAGGTGAAGTATGAGCACCAACATCTGGGTGGGTTAATTCAGCAGATAGTGATTCCGGAGTAGAAGTGGGAGCGTATCACCATGGACTTTGTATCGGGACTTCCTCGGACCTTGAAGAAGTTTGATTCCATTTGGGTCATTGTGGATCGGCTGACCAAGTCCGCTCATTTCATTCCTATGTGTACCACTTATTCATCGGAGCGGTTGGCGGAGATTTATATCAGGGAGATCGTCCGTTTGCATGGTATTCGAGTTTCTATCATCTCAGATAGAGGTACTCAGTTTACATCGCGGTTCTGGAGAGCCGTGCAGCAGGAGTTAGGCACTCGGGTGGAGTTGAGCATGGCATTTCACCCCCAGATGGACGGACAGTCCGAGCGCACTATTCAAATTCTAGAGGATATGCTCCATGCGTAAGTGATTGAATTTGGAGGGTCATGTGATCATTTCCTGCCATTGGCGGAGTTTGCTTATAATAATAGTTATCAGTCCAATATTCAGATGGCGCCGTATGAGGCTTTATATGGTAGGAGGTGTAGATCTCCGGTGGGTTGGTTTGAGCCGGGTGAGGCCAGGCTATTGGGCACATAGATGGTTCAGGATGCAATGGAGAAGGTTAAGGTAATTCAGGATAGACTCCGTGCAGCCCAGTCCAGACAGAAGAGTTACGCGGACAAGAAGGTTCGTGATGTTTCATATATGGTTGGTGAGCGGGTTCTGCTTCGGGTCTCGCCTATGAAAGGTGTCATGAGGCTTGGAAAGAAAGGAAAGCTGAGTCCGAGGTTTATTGGCCCTTTTGAGATCTTGAGGCGAGTTGGGGAGGTTTCTTATGAGCCTGCCTTACCTCCCAGCTTGGCCGGAGTTCACCGGGTATTTCATGTTTCGATGCTCCGGAGGTATCACGGGGATCCGTCGCACGTGTTGGATTTCAGTTCGGTCCATTTGGACAAGGATCTATCCTATGTTGAGGAGCCAGTGGCTATTTTGGACAGGCAGATCAGAAAGTTGAGGTCAAAGAATATTGCTTCAGTAAAGGTTCAGTGGCGGGGTCAGCCGGCCGAGGAGGCGACTTGGGAGACCGAGCAGGATATGCGCAGCCAGTACCCTAATCTTTTTACTACTTCAGGTATGTTCTCTATGCTCATTCGAGGACGAACGAATGTTTAAGTGTAGGAGGATGTAACGACCCGGCCGGTCGTTTTTGGAATTTACGCCTTGATTCCCCATTAACTGATTTCCCTAAGTTTATTTCTGCTATTTTGGTTTGCCGGGACGTTTGGTGTTAGGATTCAGAGTATTTTGGGATACTTAGTCCATAAATGAGAGCTTAAGAGTTGAAAAATGGTCCGTAATCGGAACAGTGTGAAGAAGACCTCGGAATGGAAATCCGATGGTTCCGTTAGCTCTGTTAGGTGATTTCGGGGTTGGGAGCGTATTTTGAATGTACTTTGCAGGTCCGTAGCTCATTTAGGCTTGAAATGCCAAAGTTTTTGGCCCGATAGTGAGTTTTTGATCCGAGGGTCGGAATGGAATTCCGGAAGTTTTAGTAGCTCTGCCATGTTATTTGGGATGTGTGTGCAAAATTTCAGGTCAATCGGACGTGTTTTGGTTAGGTTTTTGATCGAAAGTGTGTTTTGTTGGAACTTGAAATTTTTAGGCTTGAATATATTATTAATTTGGGTTTTCGGTGTTGTTTTATGCGTTTTCAAGGTTGGTACAAGTTTGAATAAGGTATTAGGTGGTATTGGTGCTTTTGGTTGAGGTCCCGGGGGCTTCGGGATGATTTCGGGTGGTTAACGGAGGAATTTTGAAGTTATTGCAGCAGCTGAATGTCTCTCTTCTGGGATTTCCGCATCTGCGGCTTGGTAACTGCAGATACGGCGCCGCAGAAGGGGATAGTTGGTCGCAGAAGCGGCTTGTTTCCTCTTTCCTCAGAAGCCGCAGAAGCGGTGCCATTTCCGCAAAAGCGGAGCCGTAGAAGCGGCTTAGGCATCGTAGAAGCGGCCCAGCTATCGCATATACGACCCTGTCCCCTTTAATGAAAACCGCAGAAGCGGTTGGTTTTCCGCATAAGCGGGACCGCAGAAGCAGTCCCTTGTCCGCAGAAGCGGAAAAGACTGTTCAGAAATAGCAATTTCGAGGGTTTAATTTCATTAGTTTGAAAAATTGATTGAGAGCTCGGGAGAAGGCGATTTTGAGTCGAGTTTGAAGAGAAAATCATTGGGTAACGTTTATTTGATCCCTTTTCATTATATTACATCATTATATAGCTAAATACATCATTGGAATTCGAATTTAAGATCAAAATTGGGTAATTTGGGGTAAAACTTTAATGGCTAAACTATTGGGTTTTGAGTGGACATTTGACCTCCAATTTGGGAGATTTTTATATGGTTAGACTCGTGAGAGTGCGAGGGTTCTAAAAATGTAAAAATTATTCGATTCTGAGACGTTTCCTTGAGGGGCGTTTTGGTTATTTTAACTATTTTCGCGCCCTAGCTTTAATTTTTTTTATAGTGAAATTAGTTATTTTCAATATTATTTACGATATGTAATTGAGTTGAACAGATTTGGGCCATTTGGAGTCAGATACTCGTGGTAAAGGCGTGATTTCTATTGATATTGAGCCGGTTCGAGGTAAGTGGGTTGTCTAACCTTGTGTGGGGGACCTTTCCCCTTAAGATTTTACTTGATATTTGAGTGCCTTGTGCGTGAGGTGACGAGCGCGTACTTGAGCCGATTGATGAAATCCCGGTTTTTACTTAGGCTATGGAAACTTAGTTCTTATCCTTATTTGCCTTGTTCTATTTGGAGTTATGACTTATGCTAGATTAGGAAAAGCATGTTTAGCTTATTTGACTGCTTACTTGTTTAAATTATTTTGACTGCACAATGTGAAGCATGCTAGGCTACTTCTATTTGTGTTTGTCTTTCGTACCTTATTCCTTGGTTTGTTTCTGGCTATGATTGCGCATTTACATTGGGACTACGGATGTGGGATTCCGGTAGCTTCCCCCCTTGTTTGTTTACTTTGGGACTACTGGTTCGATTCCCGGAGATCCTCCTGCACTTTTACTTTGGGACTACAGGATGGTATCCCAAGAGATCCCCCTGCACATTGATGATTGGACTACGGGACGGTATCCCGGGAGATCCTTTGGTATCGGTACGTGAGTTGGACTACGGGACGGTATCCCGGAAGATCCACTGGACAGTTGAGGAAAGGGATACAGGACAGTATCCTATGAGACCCTCATTGATATCTTTGACATTGAGCTGTGTTTACCCTGTGTTTTACTCTATCTTTGTGGTTATTATTGCCTCGTTGATTGGCCTTATTACACTGCTGTATTTATTATTTCTGTCAGATTTTCATACTGTTAATTATTGCTATTGTTATATTTTTGCCTCAGTAGGGCCCTGACCTTTCTCGTCACTACCCAACCGGGGTTAGGCTTGGCACTTATTGAGTACCGTTGTGGTGTACTCATGCCCTTCCTGCGCATGTTTTTCATGTGCAGATCATCCAGGTACCTCTACTCAGGCGCACTATCAGTGAGGCAGGAGGATTTTGGAGACTTCGTGGTAGATCTGCTGCGTCCGCAGGCCGACGAGTCTCCCTCTTACTCTATCTTTAGTACTTAGTTTTTCTCTCTTTCGGTTGTTAGATATTCTGGAGTTTTGGAGCCATACTATATACTTCTGTAGCCTGTGTTGCCCGTAAGTTTCCGGGTTTTGGGAATTGTTTTAGATTTGTGTTATTGAGTTGTACCTGCCGAGCGACATTCAGTACAATTTCCTTTAGATATTTAATTTGATTCTCTCTATTTTTCGCAATTATTATGTTTCCGCAATAATAGGCTTATTTAGTCATGGGGACCAGGTGTCGTCATGACATGTTCACGGTTGGTGAACTAGGGTCGTGACAAAAGTTGAAAAGGAGGCAGCCCAGTTATTTTAATATGAAATTTTTCCATACATATATATATACATACATATATATATATATATATATATATATATATATATATATATATATATATATATATATTT
>MU699671.1:60321-134844 GCA_026770625.1 Nicotiana glauca | reverse complement strand
ATATGATCGTTCAAAGTGAGGTCTTGTGCGCACTCATTTACAGATTTCGTCTAATATGCAATTTTCCAACTTGGCTTGTACTTAGGCCTCTCCTTAGACCCCAAATCACTTATAATAAGACTTATACACTTATTAACATATCCAATTGATATCCATAGTATCATAAATCCTTATTTGCACACGAGATAAAGTAATTTAGCCTACCTTGGCATGGCGAAATCTTAAATTACTCGGAAAAAAATTTTGGGGCCTTACAGCTTCGGCAGATTAATAAATGCATAGATGGTTCGCGTTGTTTGACCCTCGGCAGTGCACAATTTATATTTATATTGGATCGGGCCGAACGTCCTCGGTGATATTTGTGTGTGATAATAGAACTGGAAGTTCTTTTTTTTAATTGGTATAAATTCATTGTTTGGTGTGATCATATGTTTTAAAGGAAGGAAGTGGTTTAAGCTCTTGAATATGGTGAAGACTTGTTCGGTTATTTCTTGTTATGAGTGTTATTGTTGTATATCATGCTTAATTGGAATTTCATATTATCATTTTTTGGCCCTTAGCAAGTGTCGAAGTTGACTCCTCGTCACTACTTCTTCGTGGTTAGACTGGATACTTACTGGGTACGCGTTATTTTCGTACTCATACTACACTTGCTATACATTTTGTTGTATATGCACATGTATGACTAGTGTCCTTGTAGGCGCAACAACGTGGCTGATATGGGGACTTAGGTGAGCTGTATCTTGTGAGACGATCCACAACTAGCAGAGTCTCCTTCGAAGTTCTTGTATTTTCTTTTCTGTCCAAATTTTATATTCCGTACATTTATTGTATTTGGTTTTACATCCTAGTAAATGCTCATGCACTTGTAACACTGGGTTTTGGGATGAGTAAGGGATATTCAGTATTGAAATTAGAAAACATTGTTATTATTTTGTAAAGTTCATCTTTTACTAGTTAAATTTAAGGAAATTTATGATTTCAAAAATATTATAAAGAGAATTAAATTAACTGTTTAGTGTTGGCTTGCCTGACAGTGGTGTCCGGTGCCATCACGACCTTTAACAGATTTTTGGTCGTGACACTGTAATTATTCAAGTTGCACGGTTTGAATTTGTTTTATCATTGTTCATTTTAATTACAATTCAATTTATCGCTTTGTGTCAAATTAATCCACATATCCTTAGAACCACTTACAAATTCAATTGTTATCCGATTTTGAGGGTAAACGGTTTGGCGCCCACCGCGGGGCTAATGATAATAATGGTTATTTAATAAAAATTTCAATAACATACACTATTTTACACTTGTTCTTTGAAGTTCTCTAATTTCAGGTCAAAGCTCAAAATGTTAAACTCACAATTGGCACCCCTACCTGCTGACAATCAGTCCGGTGATCATGGTGAAAATAACAACATAACGTCCAGTAACAAGGTACCACCCGCTGATCCCATCTAAATTCCACTCACGGGCCCGTTGGATGCTAACCCGCAAATGGCAAACCTGCCTACCGACCCTGAAAATAGCATCTGTGGTGGAACTCGACCGGCAACGTATAATACTCAAAGCAATGGAGGAGACAAGATTAATCTTCGGATGATGTTCGAAATGTTATCGCCTCAACAGGCGGCGATAGCTCAATTATAGAACCAAAGCCGCGTACCATCATGTGAAATTACTCGTAGGGAAGAACTAGTTGCAGAGAGGTCGAATGAAAACGAGTCGGGTACCGGCCCCGATATCATAAAAATGCTCGAGGAGCTGACAAAATGGATATAATCAGGGGAGAAGATAATCTAAGCAAAAATACCCCCTTTTAAGGCTTACACGGCTTCAAATCCCCAACAATCATGGCCTTAAAAATTACTTTGCGGATATGATCCATTTTGCAAAAATGACCGCTATGGCCAAATGTGGCTAGAGATGCAAAGACGACAAGGACGGTCCTTAAAGAAACGGGACACTTAGTTGGGTACCAAGATTCTAAGACATGGGCCACTGAATCACTTTTGCGAATGATCCCATTTTGCAAGAATGGTCGATGTGGCCAAAGTGGCTAGACATGCCAGGTTTGGCTACGATCCCCAAAGCCAAGAATCTAAGACTCACTAGGAAGACCGGATCCTATATATGTTGCCTACGTATCCCGACCCGAAAGACAAGAATCAAGTATGCATAGTTCGGAAAGATTGAATATGGGAGAGAATTTTTTAAAAAAATACTAAATTGAAGAAAACATATTTTTGTTTTTTTTTTTTTTTTTGAAAAATGATGAAACATGTAAAATCTTTTTGGACTTTTCAATTTTATTTCTTTCGTCTTTTCTTGAAAAAGTTGTGAAAGGAAAAGACAACTGGGCCCTACTTGCTTCATCTTTTTTACTTTACCCTCTTTTCTTTTGCATTTACCCTCAAGCTTCATTGGTCCGCCAAATGACCTCTTTACCCTTGAAGAAAGCAACATGTAGCACATAGGGATGATTAAATATCTTTTTGGGCCATTGGCCTGTTTTGACATAGTTTAAATAGGCCTCCTACAACGGAACACGGTGCCTGGGACCGAGCCCTAATAAGTATAAATGACATGATATAAATAAGCATGACCTAAAGGCTGACCTAAGTTTGGGGTTCACTAATAAGGAAATTCGGGGGAGCGTATGGTCGATGGTGGATGCTTAAGCATTTCACCCACTCCATACGTCTGACGGTCCCCATCCTAAAATAAGGGTGACTCAACAAAGAGTTCGTGTACACGACGCGTACTCTGAGACTTGTTGTAGAAAGAAATAGATCGGTTAATGCATACAATGACAATTATAAAGCGGTAAACACATAAAAAGAAAATTGTAAACACATAAACAACTAGCAAATAATAACAAAGTATAAAAACATAATAAAAATTCGATAAAACATAAAAAAAGCATAAAACTTCAACTAAATATTCTGAAAACCCAACAAGATCGTAGTATCAGCTCGAACCTGCAAGTCCCCAGCAGAGTCACCAGAGCTGTCACACCCCTTTTTTTTAACCTCACTAACCATCTTTAAAATAAATAAAGTGATTTTGAAGCTCAAAAAGGTTGCCCAATTAGAAAGTGACAAAAATTTGTGTTCAAAAGGACTTTTCAGAGTCGCCACGTGATATTTGATTTCGATGTGTCAGGTCACCATTTTTTGAAAGAATTTTTCCTTTTAAAAATACTTTGGACTCCAAAACAAAATATACACCAGCGTTCTAGGCAAGGGGGTTCATTTGACTTGGGGAGAAGGTGTTAGGTATTCCACGAGTCCCGTGAAAATCTCGATTGCGTACTCGATCTAGTTGGGTTTTAAAATATTCAAATTGAATTAAAAAATAATACATAAAAGGAAATAAATACAAAAGAGGCTCGAGGTCATCCCCACCTAATAAATAAAAAAAATAAAAACAAAATAAATCTAACTATTCTATACTACGCCTCCAATGATGATGCCACGTTTTTATTTTACATTCACTTCGGGGCCTTCCCTTAATAAAAATATTTATAAAGTTTATGGGGGAATTCCCCTAAATATTAACTAAAGGGACGGCCTCTTACCTCAAATAAAAGAGAAAAAGAAAACCTAAAGTCGGCATACCTGAATGAGATCGGCCTAAGCATACTCCCAACGGATGATGTAATAAAAGTAAAATAAAAGAAATAAAATCTGTTTCATGCTTATTTCGTTTTTAACTTCTTATTTCATGAATTTGACCAAGCGCAATCCTAAAACATGAGAACTATTAATTACTAATGGGCTTTGGTCATTCCCAGCTCCCCACGACCCAAATCAATCAGAAGCAAAGCATTTAAACAAATTGAGAACCAGTACATGACAGAATAAAAGAAAAGTAGATTGAAATATGATAAGAGCCTCTAAATCTAGCTAACCCGCCTCCCATTCTCACTAAGAACATAAAATGTCTCTAATCGCAGACTTGCCCTCTTAGTTTGTCACAATTTCCAGATTATCAAGGTACACTTGAAGCATCACTAATTCACGTGAACAAGAACTAAACCACAAAAGAAACCATTAAGAACATAAGGCTTGACTGATTATTGATGCAAAGCATGCCACAATTCTTAAATAGATTCTTTTGAAGTCTCCAACATTCTCAAAATCCAAACATGACAAAAATGTGATCTCATTTTTGGACTTGGACTAAATCAATTTATCACCTAAGCAAATGTGATATCATAGGATAATTCACAAGCGTTGTAATTATCCAAAAAGTTGCCATGCTTTTCAATAATTATCAAGTAACAAGTGCAATTTTCCAGCAACTTCTCAAATGAATGCCTATATGCTCACACTTAAACTATGAGAAAGTGAATAGAACCAATCTATAGAAATGACAAAAGATAGTTTAGCATTTTAATACCTAAAGCAAGAGGTGAATCTTCTACCCAGTAAAGAGAAACAAATGCAAATTCGCACCTACACTACTCAACAAGACAATTTGACTTCAAATGCCATTTTAAACCAAAGCTTAAATAGAAGAAAATCACTAAGCGACCTGTCAGATTCTTGCATCAAAAGAATTTCCATAACACGTTTCATGTCGAATTTCACTTAACAAATAGAAACATTCATGAAAATCACCAACAAATGCATAATCGATTCACCCTTATGCTAACAACCGAAAACAATAACTAGAGTGCAATTCTTGAATCTTGATTAGTGATTCATTTAACAGTAGCACGTCAATTAAGCTTCAGCCATCACACGCTTTTGGAAAGAAACTAAAGTGGTTCTAACTTAAGAGTCAAGTACTTTCATATGGTACTTCGAGTAAAAATAGTATGAGTACTCACAGAAGACAGTCAAGACAACAATGACTCATATTAATTGGACAATTTCACAATCGATTGAATATCAGAACAAACAAATTGAAACCAAGCGTTTTTGAGAAGAAATGGCACTTCAGAACAACTAATGAGCTAAGTATAACCCCAGAAATTCATTCCAAT
Source organism: Nicotiana glauca (assembly GCA_026770625.1). NCBI lineage: Eukaryota > Viridiplantae > Streptophyta > Magnoliopsida > Solanales > Solanaceae > Nicotiana > Nicotiana glauca. The sequence continues at coordinate 129,854 of MU699671.1, read as the reverse complement.
CAACTCTCAATCAATCCCCTCTAAACCAAACCTCGAACATTTTTCGAATCCGACAGACCTAAGGCTCCTATCACATTTCAATCACACTACTAATGAGAGTGAAAAGGAAAGAAATGAACTTGTTTGAGCCAAAATTTCTTTAGTAAGAACGGGAGAAATCAGTGAGTACAATCTCTTGTGCGAAAGCGCAACACAGAAAAACAGCAACACGAACGAACAGAGACGGGGAACACGAACCGAAAACGCGAACGACGATCAACAAACCGCGGCGAACTCGAAACTAAACCTCGGAACTTCAAGCGAAACCCATTTTTAAAAAAAAAAAACTCTAAAATCGGAATCAATGATGAAGAAGACAGAAAGTAACTCTTTTGATTATAGTTTTCTTTTTGTTTTTTGTTTTTCTTAGATTTATNCCCCCCCCCCCCCCCCCTTTTTTTCTGTCTCCAAAAGTATCAATATATAGGCGAACTCGAAAACCTAGACTTTCTCCCCAAGTAATTTGAAAACCCTAAAAATTCCAAAAATCCTTAAAACAAAAATCGGAAAATCTCTTCTATTGGTAAGATAAGACAAATGGAGGGAGTAGATCTAGTACAACTCAATCCTACGCACCCCATTCTTCCTATTTTCGCCTAAAAGAGGTTAATCCAAAAATAAAAAANGGGGGGGGGGGGGGGGGGGCAATGAGATGTGTAGCCGAATTTAATCATTCCCCGCGAGTTTTAGAGTGGAGTGCGGCAACATAGGTCATTAGAGGGGTGGGCGCCATTTGGAGAGGGATTAGGTTTAGGGTTTGGTTAATATTAGGGTTTTATGTGGTAGTAGGGAGTAATTGTGGTCGTTTGATCTAAAGAGATGGAGGGTAGAGATTTAAAAACATAAATGGGGTGGGTCTGGGTCACATTTTGTGGGTTTTAAGTTAAAGATTGGGAAGATTGGGCTTGCCAAAATTGGACCATCTCTTAATATCCGAAACTAGGCTAAAATTTAGAGTTTTAATTCTTTAAATCCAATAATTAAAAAAACTTAAACATTTTCCCTTTAAAATATAAAATCAATTCTAATTAAAGTAAACTATATCATAATATAAATCTATATTTTTATATTTTTCGAATTTCGCACTAAAAATAAAAATAGGATTACATTAAAATCATCGCAAAATTAAAATAATATTCCTACCAAAAATACTAATATTTTGAAAATAAAGTGGAACTATTTATATACATATTTTTTTAAAATTTTATGAAAGGTAGATAAACTAAAAGTAGCTAGATAAGATATCAATTATCTAAATAAGAGAGAAAATTTTGTAATTTTTATAAAATAAAGTTAAAGAGTCAAAACTAGTTATAATAGCGATATTAGACCAAAATAAATATTTAAACGCTAAAATGTGTAAAATCTCGTAGAGGGTCAAAAATTACATGTCTACGAAGCCTTTCCCTGCAAGTGCAGCTCCAAAGACGATCCCTAACAATTTCGCATGCCCAAGAATTCAAAGTACAACAGAATGTCTGACCTAGACGAGTATGTTACTTCCTATACATGCGCCATCAAAGGAAACGACTTGGAGGATGATGAGATCGAATCTGTCTTGCTAAAGAAATTTGGAGAGCACCTATCGAAGGGAGCTATGATAAGGTATCACAACTTACCTCCTAGTTCTATTGACTTATTTGCTATGCTTTCAGACTCTTTCGTGAAGGCACACACTGGTGCTATCAAGGTCGAGACCAGGAGGTGGAACCTCTTCAAAATAAGACAAAATGATAATGAGATGCTTAGAGAGTTTGTGTCCCGGCTTTGAATGGAGCAGATGGACATGCCACTGGTAGCTAATGATTGGGCCGTTCAAGCTTTCAACCAAGGACTCAATGTTTGAAGTTCAATGGCTTCACAGCAGTTGAAGCAGAATATGATAGAGTATCCAGCTGTTACTTGGGCCGATGTGCATAACTGATATTGATAGAAAATCAGAGTCGAAAATGATCAACTACGGACTCCTTCCGGGTCCGTTTACCCTGTTAGACCTGTTGATAGAGTCAAGAGAGATATCGATTGTGAACCAAGGTCGAGCAAGGATCAGTATCAGCCTTAGATAGAAGAAGCAGTGGATCCGAGCGGAATTCGTTGCGAAGTGAAAGGAGAAGTGACCGAGGCCAAAGTAACCGGGGACTCATGAGCAAGAATTATTTCGACAGGTCTATCGGGTCTAAGGAAGCATCGAGGTTATCAGAATATAACTTTAACGTTGGTCCTACCGCCATTGTATCAGCTATCGTACATATCAAAGAGACCAAATGGCCTCGACCTCTACAATTCGACCCAGCCCAAAGGGATCCAAACCAGGTGTGCGAATATCATGGCACTCAAGAACACAGAACAGAGGATCGCTGATTGTTGAGGGAGCAAATAGCCGGGTTATTCAACGACAGGCATCTTCGAGAACTCTTCAGCAACTGAGCCGTGAAACATTTTAGAAATAGGGATTATAATAAATAGACCAAAAAAGAAGAACCTCAAAATGCATGATCATCGGAGGGGTTGATGTTCCTCAAGGGCCAAACGTCAAAGAGCAAAAAAGTATCCATCATAAGGGAAAAGCGAACTCGAGATTACGTACCAGAAGGAATTGTCTTTCAACGATGAAGACACAGAGAGGATCGTGCAGCCCTACCATTTTGCATTGGTAATATTTGTACTCATAAATAAATCTTGAGTTAAGAGTGTGTTAATTGATCTAGGTTGCTCGGCCAACATCATCCGATCGAGGGTCGTAGAAAGCTCGAACTATAAGATCAAATTGTGCCTGCAGTCCAAGTTCTAAACGGATTCAACATGGCTTGCGAAACCACTAAGGGAGAGACAACATTGCTGGTGAATACCGCCGAGACCATCCAAGAAACCATATTTTATGTGATTGAAGGAGATATGAGTTACAACTTCTTGTTCGGGAGGCTATGGATTCACAACACGAAGGCAATACCCCCGATTCTTCACCAAGTGTTAAAATTCCCTACACCAGGAGGGATACAAACAATCTACTGGGAACAACCGTCCAACAAGGAAATGTTTGCAGTCGAAGAAGTGATCCCGATATCAACACTGGCAACATAAAAAAGAACCGAGTTCGAACAAAAAACATGAGGCTAAATAGCAATTATCAACACCGGCAACGACCCAACTGGATAAACAAAGGACTGATGAAGACGATGATTACGAGGTTCCCAGATATTTTATAGTCCCTGATGATCTCGGCGCCACCAAATCAACAGTAGAGGAGCTGGAATAAGTCACATTGATCAAAGTCTATCCGGTCGGAAGGTATACCTGGGCACATGGTTAACCCCTTAGCTAAAACAAAAACTCATTCAATTATTTATAGCTAACATTGGTTTTTTCGCTTGGTCCCATCCTGATATGACCGGGATCCCACTGGAGATAACCACTCACAAGCTAATCCGGGACCCAAAAGTCCACCCGTTCAAGCAGAAAAGGAGACCCCTATCTGAAATCAAACATGCTTTCATCAAGGACGAGGTATCTAAAGTCCTTAAAATAGGGTCCATTCGGGAGGTAAAATGCCCGGATTTATTAGCATGCGTAATAGTAGTTCTTAAAAAGGGGAATGAATTAAGAATGTGTGTGGACTATAAGGATTTAAATAAGGCATATCCCAAGGACTCTTTCCCTTTGACTTATATCGATCGCATGATCAATGCCACGGCCGACTATGAGATCTTCAGTTTTCTTGACGCCTATTCCGGGTACAACCAAATACGGATGAACCCAAATGATTGGGAAAAAACCTCTTTCATTACTAAGTAAAACACATACTGGTATAACACAATTCCATTTTGATTAACAAAAAGTCAATGCCATTTATCAACGCCTAGTAAATTAAATGTTAGAACAAATAGGGAAATAAATGGAAGTTTACCTTGGCGATATGTTGATTAAGTCCCTGCGAGCAGAGGACCATTTAAAGCATTTGCAGGAAACCTTTGGCATATTAAAGAAGTACAATATGAAGCTAAATATGGAGAAATGTGCGCTCAGATTCGGATGAGGTAAATTCCTTGGGTTTATGGTATCCAATCGGGGAATCGAGATGAACCCCGACAAGATAAAAGCCATCGAAGATATAGCGATCATGGATAACATGAAGGCTGTGCAAAGATTAACCAGATGCACTGCCGCCTGGGGCGATTCATCTCGAGATCCTAAGATAAGAGACACCAATTCTATTTGCTATTAAAGAAGAAGAACAACTTTTCGTGGACGCCGGATTGCCAACGGGCCTTGGAGGAACTCAAGCGATATCTATCGAGCCCACCGATGCTTAATAGGAAGACGAACAACTGTACCTTTACTTTTCGGTACTGGAGATAGTGGTATGTGGAGTCCTGGTCCGGTAAGAACAAGGACACAATTTCCAATTTACTATGTTAGCTAGACTTTAGGTGAGGCCGAAACTAGGTACCTATACCTAGAAAAATTGGCGCTCGATTTGCTAAGCCCCTATAGGAAATTGAAACAATATTTCAAGTGCCATCCCATATGTGTTATGAAAATTTACCCATTGCGAAATATAACTCATAAACCCAAACTCTGGGAACGATTGGCCAAATGGGCCGTGGAATCAGCGGGTACGATATTGAGTATCTACCTCGAACAACAATTAAATCTCAAATTTTGGCAAATTTTGTAGCCGACTTTACGGTGGACCTAATACCCGAGGTCGAGAAAGAGTTGTTGGTAAACTCAGGGACGTCTTCGGGGATCTGGACCCTCTTTACGGACGGTGCCTCGAACACAAAAGGGTTCGGACTTGGCAGCCTATTTGTTGATACCCAATTTTTTCCTATATACTTTTTAATACATATATATACTTTCAAAATAGTATATATGTAGTTATAAGAATACACGACCATTTTTATAATTTTTAAAAGCTCCAAATTGATTTATTTCTTCCCATTCTATTTATAAAATTTCCAATAATTATCCTTCAAATTAGTTTTTGGTGATTTAGTCATCTAAATTCTTTATTTATGCCAAAATGTTGTTTAACTATTTTTAGTGGATTTTTTATAATTACGTTTATATTTTTAAGCTAAATTGCATATATTGGCAATAATAGCCCTATTAATGCATAATTACATTGTTGATGCATAAAATAATTTTTTATATTTTTAAAATATTAAAAAACTATTTTAAACCATTTTAGTACATAAAACTATTTTTTAGAAATCATTTATTATTTCTTATAAATTATATAGTATTGAAATGACTATTTAAAATATGGCTTAATTTTATTTCAATTTTAGCCCCAATCCAACCCCAACCTAACCCAATTACCAGCCCAGTACTCGATTAAATTACCCGGCCCACATCCCAAATACCCGATTCGGTCCCCCACAACCTTTGATCCTGGCCGTTGATCATAAAGATCAACGGACACCATCAACCCTTCCTAAAATAAACCCAAAATATCCCCAAACCCTATCATTTTCTATACACCCACCGCCATGAAAACCCCACTTCCCTCGAACGTTCTCAACCTAACCCTAATCCAATCTCACTGACCTTCATTTAAGGCTATCTCTAGTAACCTCTCATCACCCCCAGGCCTCCAATATTCTCTCTCATGTCATTCTTGCCATCTGCAGGACCCTCAAGCGCTAAGGCTAGTGACTTGCATCCATGGTTCCTCTCTTGCCTGTCTCAAGCCATTTCGGTGTGATTTCGAGTGAGATTGTCCTATATTAACTACGATCTTTGGGGTTTTCAGCATGTTTCTTCATATCTATGTTGTTCTCTTTGAAACTCTAATTTCTTTTTCTAAAACCTCTTAGATTTGTACGGGTCTAAGATGATTTGGGTCTATTTCATGTGAATTTTACAATAGCCTTATCATTCTTTACAAGAATCGTATGATTTTCAAGTTATTTTCATCTTTTCCTAAAACTAGGGTTTTCGGAAATTCTTTTTATAAATTGTTTAATTAATTTTTGTGTTTAATTCTCTGCTTCTCATATGTTTCGACTTATTTTGTAAGTGGTTACAGCCTTAACTCGCTTGTACCAAAAGCCCTAGTTTTTGGGGTTCTTCATTTGGTTTCTGAATACTGGTACATCTGATTGTAATCTTGCTATGGGTTCTTGTGATTTCTCGTGACTTTCTTGCTCTAATATGCTTCTGCTGAATTTTTTAGTTTGTCCTTTCAGTAATTATATGTGCTTTTGTTTGTCTCAACTATTCATGTTAAGACTGTCATATTTCTCCTTGAATCAGTGTCGTTTAACTATGCATTTTGTTAAAGCTATGAGAAATCCTGAGTATTCATGTTCTACCTTATTTTATATGCTCAACATGTTGACTCTTTCATGACTTTCTGAGCCCTTGATTACTATGAATCCCTTATTTCCTGGTTTAATTTGAACACTTTCCATTTAACTCTTAATTCTTACCTCTCAATTCCATTTGACTGAATTGCTTGCGTTAATTGTTTTTCCCTACCTCGTTTGTATTCCGCTGATTATTACTAATTTGTTTGCTTAATTAAACTTCTATTCATTTACCCCTAATTACCTATTCTATACCTAAAACCTTACTTGATTCTTTTAATTAAATACTTAGCATGATTTTACCGTTGATTTAATTGTCCCTTGATTAAGGGAAGAACTTGCTGATTTATATGTGACTTCCCTGATTTGCTACTTAATTGACCTCTTACCTTATTTGATGAAGCTTTTGATTACTATATAAACCCCCCTCTTATTTTAAGTTCGAGAAAAACGAACACTATTTCAAAAACTCTCTCTTATACTTAACCTTTCTGCTTTTTTCTGTTACTTGCTACTTGCATTGAACTAGCCGGCTATAAGCCAAGGCTAGTTATTGCACTACATCATTCTATACTTTGTGTCAGCTATCCTTAATTGGTGTGTCATTATTTAATTACAAGTTCAAAACCCTATGTGTTCTCTTACTGCATTAGTTTACTGATTTAAGTCTTATTCCTTTCTATCACTTGGCTTTTCGATATGTAACTAGCATGGTTAAATCCTGGTTTCACTTAGCATATATGAGTTCTACCCGTTCAACTTATGATTAACATGTGTGATGAATTGTCTATTGCTTTCTCTAGGAATTCTCAATCTGACTCTACTCCATGTATGTATGTTTGATTGTCTGTCTGTTTGTTTACCCAATTCCTAATAGTAATCTACTTTGCTAGGTTATTTACTACCCCCCTAAGTACTTCTGTCTCTATGTTCAACTCTGCCTAGTATAACTATGTTCTCAACTGTTTGTTCTATATCTGTGCTATAGCTGTGTGATTGACTCCTAAATCCTATAAAGAACTCTAAAAAAAAAAAAAAACTTCTGTGCTCTTGTTGCTACATTAATATGTTCTAGGTGTTCCCCCTACTCTTTCCCTTAGATGAAGTCTATGTGTTCTGTGACTTGCTCTCTGATTTTTTAAAAGATGTTCTTCATGTTTTCTCAAACTATTTCTATTCTAACTATGTTCTGACTTTCACAAAGTTCCTTCTAACTACTAAAATCTTCTTTCTATTATTTACGAAACTCTTTCAAAGTCATAATACACACTCACATTACTCATAGAATAGTAGGTTCTGCCCCATTCTGGCATGCGTACTGCCTTGAGATCTTTGAGATCTCTCTGAACTCTGGCATGTCAGAGTTGGCCTTTCCACACTAAACCTTAATCCATTATTGTTTGAGAAAAGTTCTAGGTGTGAGCACTACCCAAGATCCTTGAGGTCCTTAGGAAACACTGATACACCTAGACATGATATTGTCTATGGAATTTGGCATTTGAGGCTATTGGAGGCTTGGGAAGTCATTTGGACCTGCTTCAGGCTCCCTATAGTTAACTTCTTCTTTTTCTTTATTTGTTTATGTAATTTATTCAGCTGGTCTGTAATAATTATTTGTAAATAACATCGGGGTGATTAGTGAAAAGGGGTGGGTAGTTATATGTGTTCGGGTAGATACCATGGTTTTAGGATTGTGTTAATGCATTTGCTATGTTTGCTTTACTTCCACAATATTAGAAACCATGCCTATAGGGATTAAAATTAGTTCTAATAGAAATCATGCCTATAGGATTTAAAATCAGTTTAGTTAAACAAATCAATTTAATTCATGTTAGTTCATTCTGAATTGGTTTAATCAACAGCCCGTTTCTTCAAATACATTTTTCTCAAACACTCCCTTAATTAATACTGCTAGAAAACATGTCTATAGGATCTCAAGTTGTTCTTTTTCAAATTGTTCACTGTTTTACTGCATTCCTAATCAATATAGATGTCATGCTCTTAGGACACCACTGTTATGCGCTTAGGCAAGCCTCTAGGATGATTTAAATTGTGCAACTATGAAACTGTGCTTATTTACTTAAAATTGTTCAAATTTAATAGGTCTAAATTAGTAGGCAAGCTAAATAGCATTTTTACACTTCGTACTAATTAAATACTGTATAATCCCTGCTCACCTAGATATCATGTTCTAGTATTTTCTCTTAAATACCTTACTATTATTTTAAGACGTGCATTTACCTGTTATATTTGTGGAGGTAACCATGAGCCTGTAATTTGTTCTCTTTAGATGCAGTCCTAATTGTTCTTGATTGATGCCTAGACTTTTATCCTTTAAAATCTTAGGAAGGTCTAGAACTATCAAAAGTAGAGGCCCTAAAATACCTCCAGGGCCACGAGGAAGGGATGTGTAGTGCACGCATAGGACATTTTCAAGGTTTCTAGAGTGCTTTAGGCTATGACCAATGGGAGGGAATTAGGTAGTAAGGATATGATGACTACGCGCTAATGTCTCGTGTAACCCCTCATTCATGCGTGATTACCGGGCATTGTGTGGCGTGATCCTGTAGTCTAACCAACCTAGGACCCCACTTTCTCTATTTTCGATGTTTAAACTTTGATTTTTCCCTATACATGCAATTTGTTCAAGTCTTCCCTTTGTCTCTTTACTTGAGTCATACAATGTCCAAAGCATGCCCTTATTTACAATTATTTGTTTAAACTATTTATTTATTAAAATGACTAATTCATATGTATAAGTTTGGCTGGGACCCACCGTTATGGACCAAGAGGGGTGCCTAATACCTTTCCTTCGAGGTTATTTAGAGCCTTTAACCTAAATCTCTGGTAATGTAAACTAGTCTAAGAGTTAATCACTCTAGGTGTCCTAACGCACCATAATCCGTTAGGTGACGACTCTTCAAAATACCCAAATTCACAAAAGGAAATGATGTTCACCCCATGAATGTCGAAACTCGAATTTCTCTCTCCCCGCGGAGGGAAAAAAGGTGGCGCGACAGCATGACAACTTTGCTGGGGAATACCTTTAGGCTCTTTACATAACGAACTTATTTTTACGAATTAATCCAAGCACGGTTTACCCTGTACCCTTTCCCCTTATTTTAATTTAACTGCCTATTTTAAGCATTTATGATTATTTATTTTTGAAACTGACTTGTCTCCTTGTTTTGGTTTTTCCACAACTGCCTTCAATTATTTAAATACTGTATTTATTAGTTTTACGCGCAAATACTTGTATACAAGATATTTATTGCTGCATAATTCATGCTCAATATCATATTCCACTCGTGCGTATCAAATCCTATAGCAACACTTGATAAGTGGTTGCGCTCTTCCTATTTATTACCCTTAAATTCGGAAAGGCTTATTTGCGGTAAAACTAGTCTATCGGCGGTGTAGTCGACGGTTCCGTGCCTTTCCCCCTCAAGTTGTCCCCTTGAGGGTACCAATCTAGACCCCCCATAGTAACCTTAATCTGACCGTAATTGTGCATGTATCATGGTCAAACGTAGCTGGATTACTATGTTTTCCACGTAATAATCCTTTAAGACATGCCTTATCCAAAAGTCCACCGGTGTTTCCATGATCCTAACGGACACAATCACGTTCTGTGCATTAATTTGGAGAAACAAATACCAATATGCTAATCATAATTGCATAAATAGTCGAGTCTGGTAGGGGAAGGCTTAACCCTTTTGTTTTGCGGAAAATGAGGAACGAGGTGCCTAGATTTAATATGGTTAGCATACCCTCACTCTTGCTAGACTGGTGGAAGGATCTTCCATCAAGCGGCCAAATCAATGAATGGAAAGAGACGGCCGTCAAGATAGCGAAAAGCTGGAATATCTGGAATATAGTTTGATGGAATTGGAAGGAAAAGTGAGGAAGAGAGTCACCGACTACCATAACGCTGAGGGAAATGAAAGAGAACATTTGGCAAAGGAATTCTTACTGATGAACCTATGCGAACTTGGGGATTTGATCGACAAGAGCATTCATCCTGATGAATGTCCTTCTAGGACCAAATAGGCTAGATTTACTTGCTTTCCTAAAATGTAAAAAGGCCAAGAGCTAGTAGTGACTTATCTTTTCTATCATCTTAGTGTCATTTTGGGATTCGTCAATTTTATATTATAAAATGAGGCATTTGTTAGAATCGAAGTTCTCCAAATCTATTTGTCGCTAGGCTCGGGCACAACGAGGCTCCCCAAATTAAGATACGAATTTACATTTCCACAATATGTGTTTAAATATTGCAAACATTTCAGAATCCTCACTCACTTGTTACCTTTTGTTTTTCCTTATTCAGAGTATTGCCATCCCCTTAGGTTGGTTCACTCATACTGGCATCATTAGCTATACCATACCAGATCTAGAGGCCCTCCACCTCCTCCTCCTCCAAGCAATAGAAAAGGCAAAGGAAAAGAAAAAATGGACGATTTAAGTGGTATCCGAAAGGAAAATTTTGAGAACGCAGAAACTTCAGATGGATGGAGTGCTCTGGCACCGAACGACCTAGTCTTGAGATTGGAATAAAAGATATTGTAATTGCAAGGAGAACTTGAGTAGGTTCGCAACTTGGCAAACTTGTCACTCACCCTGAATGTCCCTGACATCAACCAATAGAACACAAAGAACCCAGCACCTCCCCAAAACACATGAAACCAACATCCACAAAATCCTCCTGCACCAAATCAATACACAACTCCACCCCAGAATCCCAACCCATTACCAATACCGACTCCGCCACAACATCACCATCAACCAATTCAGTACCAACCAACCATCACTTACCAAATTCCCCAAAACACACCACAATCCATTCTCGATCCCTAAAACTCAACCAATGACCATCATTACACCCAAGTCCTTGGAATTCATCAGAGCAACCCTATATATGTAGAAATTTTACCACACTCTATCCAGCCAATCTCCTATACACCGAAATCCTCAGAGAAGGACCTGCTCATTAAATACATGGATGAAGAACTCAAGAAGTTGACGAGTCGAGTTCAGGGCGTCAAAGGCGGCAAAGGAATATAAGGTTTGAACTATGAGGATTTATGCCTACAACCCGATGTGGAACTGCTAGAGGGGTACAAACCTCCCAAGTTCGAGATGTTCGACGGTACAGGTGATCCTAGGGTTCATCTGAGGACCTATTATGACAAGCTTGTTGGGGTCGGGAAAGACAAAAAGATCCGAATGAAACTCTTTATGAGAAGTCTTACTGGGGATGCTTTATCCTGGCATATCAGCCAAGATCCCAAGATATGGTCCAATTGGGTAAGTATGGCGTCAGATTTCATGGACCGGTTCAAGTTCAACACCAAAAACACACCTGATATTTTCTACATTCATAATATTAAGAAGAAACCTACTGAGACTTTTTGCGAGTATGTTGCTCGTTGGAGGTCGGAAACGGCCAAGGTATGACCATCTTTAGACGAAGAATAGATGAACAACTTCTTTATGAGAGCGCAAGATCCCTAATATTATGAAAGGTTGATGGTTATCGAAAATCATAAACCTCCGCCCACATATCAAACACCTCCACCCATATATCAAATGCCTCCACCCACGTACCAAGCACCACCACCCACATATCAACCCTCATCTCTCAGCTATTACCAACCATCCATTGTCCATCACACCTATAACTCCCAACCATCCCACTTCCAATCACCACCAGCTTGCCAAAATTATCCAAGACCAAGAACCAACTTCGACTGCAAGCCACCCAGACAATACTCCTCCATTACAGAGCCCATCATAGTTGTACGAAATATTGAAAGCCACGGGTTACATCACTCCTACTCCCGCTGTGGTATTAGAAAATCCATACCAATGGGTCAACCCGAAAAATATTGTGCGTACCATTCCGGTATGAAAGGGCTCACCACTGTTGAGTGCCAAACATTAAAGGATAAGATCCAGATGCTAATTGACAACAAGGTCATACAGGCGAAAGAAGCCATACCTAATGTATGCAATAACCCCCTTCCTGATCATAGAGGTGGTGGAGTGAATATGATAGAGACGAACAAAGAATGGGACCCTAAGGGGTCGATTGGTCTTATTCGAGAAGGCGATGACTTTAAAGTTGCAGTCAAACTTACTCCTATTGTGGTACAGACTCAGTCACTAATCGAAGTTGAGGTATCTATATCAGTTCCGTTTGAGATAGATGTGGCTCCGTCTGCGGCCACCCCCGTTCCATTTGAAGTAGAAGTGGTCACACCTTACATAGTGATAGTATCGACCACACCTCCCTTCAATTCAAAAGAAATACCCTGCGATTATGTTGTCGAGGCTTGGCAAAAAGGGAAGGCCAAGGTAGAGGAATCTGACGCTGCACAAGGAATGACTAGAACCGGAAGAGTCTATACACCTGAACATTTGGGAGGTTCAAGTAAGGATGCCACTACCAGGCAACCTATCATTGAGACAGGGTCAGATGACCTGTAGAGGAAAGTACACGCAAAGGATTATTCCGTTGTTGACCATTTGACCAAAACCCCTGCTCAGATATCTATCATGTCACTATTGCAAAATTCACAGGCACATAAGAGCGCTTTAATGAAAGTGCTGAGCAAGGCTTATGTACCTAATAACATTACCGACGAAGATATGGCCAATATGGTTGGACAAGTACTGGAAAGTCATAAGATTATCTTCCACGAAGATGAGCTATCGCCTGACCGGTTGAATCACAATCGAGCATCGCATATCACTGTGCAATTTAAAGACAAATTCATTGCCAGGGTCTTGGTTGACGGAGGTTCAAGACTCAATATTTGTCTATTTGACACTCTAAAAAGGTTGGACAAAGGTTTTCATGAAATTCGGGTGGGAAGGATGAACATGAAAGCTTTCGATCGGTCCAAAGGGCCACAATCGGGTAAATTAACCTATGTTTGCAGATGGGGCCAACTTTGTTCGACGTTGAGTTTTAGGTGCTCGAGATACTAGCCGCATATAATCTTCTATTAGGCCGACCATGGATCCATGCCGCTGGAACCGTGCCTTCAACACTACATCAAGCCGTGAAATTCGAATGAAATCGTCAGAAGGTGATCATTTACAGAGATGGGAGTAACCCCATTTACACTAGTCAAACCATCCTAGCTATTGGACATAAAAGAAGGCTAGGAGGCAAAACCTATCATCACATTGAATGGGTCAATGCCGTCGAGAAGGATAAATGGTGTAGTAGTAAAATAGAAAGAATATTGGCCTGGTCTGGATATGAACCCGACAAAGGGTTGGGAAAGAACCTCCAAGGTATCACTAAACCTATACGGATGAAGGGTCATGGTACCACCTTTGAGCTTGGATATAAGTACACATGACAAGAATACAATGATTGGTCGCCTCAATTGCGCGGACAATATTACCCTCTTGAGCAACTAGTGCCACAATTGGATCAAGCTTTTCACCAAACTGATACAATATCGAGGACTGCAGAAGAGGAAGCACTAGCTGGGTTGAAGAATTTGTTCTTGGAGGATGAGGACATGGACTGCAGTGCCATAATTGAGGAGGGAGAGGAAGAAGGCCTCACCATTCAAACCGTAAAGAAGGGAGTTGTTCTAAGGAATTGGACCGCCATACCATCTCGAGTTTGCCGAGTCCTTGTGTAGCTTGGCAGATTTTACTTCTATAGCCATTTAAGATTTCCAGTAATTTTGTATCAAAAGAAATGCTCGATTCATTGAGCCGCCCCTGTCTGGATGATTTTTTTTAGGTTTTAATCAAATGCATTTGTCTTTATTATTTATTACTATTTTTACACCTTTTCTTTCTACAACGTTATTATTACTTTTCCTGATAAACCAGTGACTGTGACATGTAACGAGGCAAAGCAACATGAGAATAGAGATTCAGATGAAGAGGATGAAATACCCGAGGAAATTTTCAGGGAGGTTAAAAACATTGAGAATAAGCCTAAGTCCAATCTGGACGAAACCGAAGCAGTAAATTTGGGAGTCGCCGAGACTGTCAAGGAGACTTGTATCAGCATTTACTTGGCATTAACAGAGAAGGAAAAGTACATTTGTTTCATAAAAGAGTATGAGGATATTTCGCATGGTCATATGATGACATGATCGGTTCGAGCACGTCCATAGTGGCTCACAAATTGCCTTCTAATCCCATGTGTCTGCCAGTAAAGCAAAAACTCAGAAAGTTCAAACTAGACATGAGCCTGAAAATCAAGAATGAAGTTACCAAGAAGATCAAAGCCAAGGTTCTTAGGGTGGTTGAGTACCCAACTTGGTTAGCCAACATTGTGTCAGTTCCGAAAAAAGATGGGAAAGTCAGAGTGTGTGTTGACTACCGAGATTTAAACAAAGCAAGTCCCAAGGAAGACTTTCCACTACCAAAAAATGCACATCTTGATCGGTAATTGCGCCAAACATGAACTCCAATCTTTTGTTTATTGCTTCGTAGGTTGTCACTAGATCTCGATGGATGAAGAAGACGTGGAGAAAACAACTTTTATCACACCATGGGGGTATACTGCTACAAGATGATGCCATTTGGTCTAAAGAATGTTGGAGCTACTTATATGAGAGTCATGACAACCATCATTCATGATATGATACACAAGAAATAGAGGCATATGTGGACGACGTCATCATTAAATCCAAGAGGGCTGCAGATCACATAGTAGACTTGAGAAAGTTCTTTGATAGGCTAAGGAGGTACAACTTGAAACTGAACCCCGCAAAGTGTGCCGAGGTTCCCGCAGGAAAGTTATTGGGATTTATTGTCAGAGGTCGAGGGATCGAGCTGGATCCATCCAAAGTCAAAGTTATTCATGAGTTACCGCCGGCTAGGAGAAAAAAGGACGTGGTGAGCTTCCTAGGACGTCTCAACTACATCACTCGTTTCATAGCATAGTCCACATTCATGTGCGAACTGATCTTCAAGATGTTGAGGAAAGATGCCGAAACAAGCTGGACAGAGGATTGTCAGAAAGCTTTGGACAAGGTCAAGGAGTACATGTCCACCCTGCCAGTTTTGATCCTGCCAGAACCAGGACGACCTTTGTTGCTCTATCTATCTGTATTGGATGGAGCCTTGGGATGTGTTTTGGGACAACATGACGAGATAGGAAGAAAGCAGCATGCCATATACTGCTCAAGTATGAAGTTCACACCTTATATAGCACGGTACTCTCTGCTGGAACACACTTGATGTGCTTTGGCCTGGACAACTCAAAAAATTGAGGCATTAGTTTTGTGCCTACACTACAAACCTCATATCCAGGATGGACCCTCTGAAGTACATATTCCAGAAACCCATGCCGACTAGAAAGTTGTCCAAATGGAAGATGTTATTAAGTGAGTTCAATATCGTGTACGTAACTCAAAAGGCGGTCAAAGGACAAGCATTGGCAGATCACCTTTATAAAAATACGGTGGGAGGCGCACTCATACTTGCAAAAATGGATGGATAAATCTGGCCAAAACCAATCAATTCAGACACAGTCAAGAGATACTATGCTTAGATTATTTACATTTCCTCTTGACCTGATTCCCATTTAAGAGGGGATACATAGGTAGCCTTATGGGTTCGGTCATATCATAATAATATTTCCATTTTACCCACTCCCTCAAGATCGAAAACTGGGGCAAAATTTTTAAGAGGACCCTCAAATTCCGAAGCAAGTCCAGCCGACGCCATCGCATGCCAGAAAATCAAAAATTGGTTAAGAAACTGGGGGTTCTCAAAATTTTGAAGAGGTTCAGCAAGGCCTATTATCCGCAAACGATTAAAATATCATCTACCAAACTGGGGCAGAATTTTGAGGAGGACCCTCAAAATTTCAATATAAGAGAGCTGCAATGCCTTTGGGATGTGTTACAGTCACTAGTTCATCTAAAATTACTTGATATATCAATATGTTTCTAAAATGACTCTATTTTTTTAATCAAAAATTGCATATTGTTTGAAAAACATTATTTCTGTAAGTCACGCGTTACCTAGAGGAACTCAAAACGGCTTTCAAAATCGGGCAAAGCAAGGCCGACAAACGAAGCACGGACCAATCTCCCCCCCATAAAACTTATAATTTCTCTTTGAACGCAGGCACATTTGACGTAAAGATAACATTCACAAACATGTATACATAAAGAGAATTCATTATCGATCTAGCCATCCGACACTGAATATATCTCCAGCTAAGAAATATACTACTTTTATTTGCCACTCGCTCTTTGTATAGTACTAAGCTTTGTCCTGCATATTTGGATGAGGCTAAGTTCTGCCTCCATACCTGTATGAGGCTAATCTTTGCCTCCATTTGCATGAGGCTAATCCATTCCTCCATACTTACATGAGGCTAATCCCTGCCTCCACACCTGCATGAGGCTAATCCTTGCCTCCATATTTGCATGAGGCTAATCCCTGTCTCCATACTTGTATGAGGCTAATCCTTGCCTCCCTATTTGCATGAGGCTAATCCTTGCCTCCATATTTGCATGAGGCTAATCCTTGCATCCATATCTGCATGAGGCTAATCTGTCACGACCCCAACCCTGATCGTGATGGCACCCAACACACTGCTAGGCAAGCCCGACCATATACAACATTAAGCCAAATCCTTACTCAAATTTTAGATAATTAACACAGGAAATATTACTAAGTCATCACATTCAAGTTGTCATTTTTATAATAAAGCCTGCGGAAGTCTAAATGAAATAACACAACATAGCCCAATAGAATCCAGTGTTGCGAACACGAGCCTCTAAATAGAATATTCACCTAATACAAGTCTGTCTAGGATAAAATATGGAACAAAAGGATAGAGATAGAAGGGAGAGATCAAGGCTGTGAATGCCATGCAGCTACCTCAATGCTTCTGAATGATGTTATGCTGCTAATCAAGTCCTCACTTAGCCTGTGGGGTATCTGGATCTGCACGCAAGGTGCAGGGAGTAATGTGAGTACTCTGATCCAGTGAGTAATAAACATAAATAAAGGATGAGAGTAAGAAATCATGGAATAAAACAAAATAAGCTATAACTTGCAGTCTAGAACAATTAATCATGAAGCAACGACACCGATGAAATAAAGTAGAGAACTACTATGACAAGTAAAACCAGTTAAATATCAATGCATAAATGCAATGCAACACATAGAATGGCAGACTCTAGTACCCGCTATGGCGTGCAACCCGATCCATTTAACGTCGACGACGCTCACTGGGGGTGTGTACAGACTCCGGAGGGGCTCCTAAAGCCCAAACGCAGATAATCAAGCCATCTAGTGGCACCAACCAGGCTCTCGGCCTCAATGTCAATATAACACCGCTGCGGCGCGGAGCCCGATCCATGCTCAGTCCAAAAATTCACTTAAGCCTCTCGGGCTATATTAAAATAATAAGTTCTCAGCTCAGAATGTCAGTAAGGTGTTCAAGTTTTCAAATCTTAGAAAAATGGCTGAGCATTTCAAAACAGTATTTAAACTTAGGACTGAAATCAATTAATAAGTCAAATAATATGAAAACAATGATAGTAACCCCTAAAGGATTCAAATAATCGGCGCAAAGCCCAAATATGACAATTTAATCCAAGTAGGATGATTTCCAAACAAGTCTCAATCGAAAATACTGTATAAACATCTCTCGGGATGGACCAAGTCGCAATCCCCAACCACAAACGACCCCGCACTCATCATAGATCGCGTGTCTTGCCTCAATATAGCGTACAACGTGAGATTCCGGGGTTTCAAACTCTCAGGACATCATTTACATCTATTACTCACCACAAGCCGTCAAAAGTCTAGCTCGCTATGCCTTTTCCTCTCGAATCGACCTCCTCGTGCGTCGAATCTGATCAAAACCATAAGGAATACGTTACAATAGGCTAAAGGAACATAACCCAATCGATAAGACTCGAAAGTTATCAAAAATCACGAAGTTGGCAAAACCCGAGCCCCGGGCCCACTTCTCAAAAAATTACAAAATTCACATCACCGGATTCTTCGTCTCGCCACGAGTCTATGCATATCAAATTTACCAAAAATTCGAGCTCAAATGCTCCCTCAAATTCCAAATTTTCATTTCAAAAATCAAGCCCTAGTTCTTCCAATTTTCCTCAAATTTCCATGAATTTAAGGGTTGATTCTTCAATAAAATGATGTTTCTAAGCCATAGGACTCACCTCCAATCGATTCCCAGTCAAAACATTCTTTAAACCTCGTCAAAATCTCTCAATGATACTCAACAATGGTAGAAATGGGACTTGGGTCGCGGATGAAATGTTATTAAAAACCCTTATGTCCAGCCCAGATTTCCTCTATGCGATCGCATTTGCGATCGCATAGAAAAAAAATATTTACCTCTGATTTAACCCTATGCGATTGCATAAGGGACCCCACGATCGCATTGACCAGACAACTTAAACTGTGAGATCGCATATACATCCATGCGATCGCATTGAACAAAAATCCAAGCTCCCAATTTTCCTTTGTGCGATCGCTCCACTTCCATGCGATCGCATTGAACAACTGACCATGCCCCCTAAATCCTTCTATGCGATCGCAGCTCTACTCATGCGATCGCATAGAACAAATGTCTGCAACACTGATCTGTAATTTTCTGCACAGCCCAAGTCATAGAAAAACTTCCGTTAACCATCCGAAATCACCCCGAGGCTCCCGAAACCTCAGCCAGAAGCAACAAAACCTCCCAAAACATCATTCAAACTTGTTCCAATCATCAAATCACATCAAACAATGCTAAAACCATCAAATCACATCGGATTCAAGCCTAAGTTCTTCAAAAACTTCCGAAATACGCATCTGATAAAAAAACCAACCAAAATACCTCCGAATGACCTGAAATTTTACAAACACATCCAAAATCACCTAACGAAGCTACTGAAACTCTCATAATTCCATTCTGGTCCCCGGATCAAAATCTCACCTACCCCAACCGGAATTCGCTAAAATACTAACTTCGCCAATTCAAGCCTAATCCTATATCGGACCTCAAAAATCAATTTCGATCGCACTCCTAAGTCGAAAATCATCCCCCCGAAGCTAACCGAATCACTAGAAATGACATCCGAGCCCTCTAACTCAATAGTCAACATCCGGTTGACTTTTTCAAAACAAGCCTTTCTTAAAGAGACTAAGTGTCTCATTTTCTACCAAAACCAACACAATTCAACTCTAACTCACCAAATGCCGATAATGAAACATGAAGAAACATAAAATGGGGGAAAAGGGGTGGCAACACATGAGATGACGTGCTGGGTCGTCACATAATCCCTGCCTCCCTATTTACAAAAGGCTAATCCCTGCCTCCATATTTCATGAGGCTAATCCCTACCTCCCTTCCTGCACGAAACTAATCCCTTCCTCCACACTTGCATCAGGCTAATCCCTACCTCCAATTAGCATGAGGCTAATCCTTGCCTCTATATCTACATAAGGCTAATCCTAGCCTCCCTATCTGCATGAGGCTAATCTCTACCTTCACAATTTTCATGAGGCTAATCCCCGCCTCCACATTTGCATGAGGCTAATCCCTTCCTCCATATTTGCATGAGGCTAATCCTTGCCTCCATACATGCATAAGGCTAATCCTTGCCTCCGTACTTGCATGAGACTAATCCTTGGCTCCCTACCTGCATGGAGCTTATCCCTGCCTCCATATTTATATGAGGCTAATCTCAGCCTCCATACCTGCATGAGGCTAATCCCTGCCTCCAAACTTGCATGAGGCTTATCCCTGATTTTTTACTTGCTTGAGGCTAATCCCTACCTCCATACCTGCTTGAGGATAATCTTTGCCTTCATACTTGCATGAGGCTAATCCTTGCCTCACTATCTGCATGAGGCTAATCCTTGCCTCCATATTTGCTTGAGGCTAATCCTTGCCTCCCTATTTGCATGAGGCTAATCCCTGTCTCCACACCTGTATGAGTCTAAGTCTTGACTCCCTACTTGCACAAGGCTAATCCCTGCATCCATACTTGCATAAGGCTAATCTTTGCCTCCCTACCCGTATAAGGCTAATCCTTTCCTCCCTATTTGCATGAGGCTAATCCTTGCCTCCCTATATGCATGGAACTAAGCACTATCCATATTTGCACAAATATTCCTCTATTTCTAGTACTATCTATTTGCTTTTCAAATCGGGCTGAGCTCTACCCTCCATTCCACAAGACTAAGCCTTGTCTTGTTAACATCACATTATTGCATATCATGGGCTGAAATATCGCAAATATATCTAAAGGCATCATAGTCTAAAAGGCATTATCCTCATAGCCGGAAGAAACCATGCTATGACCTAAGGATCCCTTAAATTTGCATATATTTATTCAAAGGCATCAAGGTTTTGAGGCACCATTTTCATGGCCCAAGAACAAAATTTCATGGCCTACAAATCCCTCACTAAACAATTCATGGCCCTGGACATCATGGTCCGAGGACGTCATCCTTAATCGTCCAAAGACAACTTTCATGGTCCAAAGGGAATCTGCATCATATTTAATTTCCACACAAATATATGTCAGCAACATCTTTTCATCTGCAGGTGACCAGAAAGCAACCGCTATCCTAGAAAGAGCAACCTCGCTCCAGTTCCTTCAACTGTCTCAAACCTTAACCACTTACCATAGCCGCTTCCGTATCTCGAGCCTGTTCTTGAAAAGACTTCATCGGTATATTCCGCCAATGAATCCACAACTACACATGGCCTCATTCCTATAAAACCAGGGATACGTAGGCAACTCGAAGACTGAAGTTTGGCCTCTATCTTTTAAAGAATCCTGCCCAGGCAAAATTGGTCATCATTTCTTTACCCGAAAACTCTTTCATCATTCCCGAGTAAAGAGGGACAGCTGTTGATACCCAATTTTTCTCTATATACTTTTTAATACATATATCTACTTTCAAAATAAAATATATACAGTTATAAGCATGCATGAGCATTTTTATAGTTTTTATAATTTTTAAAAGCTCCAAATTTATTTATTTCTTCCCTTTCTATTTATAAAATTTCCAATATTTATTCTTCAAATTATTTTTGTGGTGATTTAGTTATCTAAATTCTTTATTTATGCCAAAATGTTGTTTAAATATTTTTATTGCATTTTTATAATTCTGTTTACATTTTAAAGCTAAATTGCATATATTTGCAATAATAGCCCTATTAGTGTATAATTACATTGTTGATGCCTAAAATGATCTTTTATATTTTTAAAATATTAAACAACTATTTTAAACCATTTTAGTATAAGAAACCATTTTTTCAAAATCATTTATTATTTCTTATAAATTATATAGTATTAAAATGGCGATTTAAAATATGGCCTAATTTTATTTCAATTTTAGCCCCAATCCAACCCCAACCTAACCCAATTACCAGCCCAGTACTTGATTAAATTACTCAGAAAACACCCCAAATACCCGATCCGGTCCCCCACACCCTTTGATTCCTGACCTTCATCTATGGCTATCTCCGGTAATCTCTCAACACCCCCAGGCCTCCAATGGCCTATCTCATGGCATTCTTGCCATCTCCAGGATCCTCAAGGGACTAGGGCTAGTGACTTGCATCCATGGTTCCTCTCTTGCCTATCTCTGGCCATTCTGGTGTGATTCCGAGTGAGATTGTCCTATATTGACTACAATCTATATGTTTTTTAGAATGTTTCTTCATATTTGTGTCGTTCTCTTTGAAATCGTAATTTATTTTTATAAAGCCTCTTAGATCTGTACGGGTCTAAGATGGTTTGGTTCTGTTTCATGTGAGTTTTATAACAGCCTTAAGATTCTTTACAAGAATCGTATGATTTTCATGTGATTTTTATCTTTTACTAAATCTAGGGTTTCCGGAATTTCTTTTTACAAATTGTTTAATGTTTTTTTTGTGTTTGATTCTCTGCTTCTCATTTGTTTCGACCGATTTTGTAAGTCTGTTACAACCTTAACTTACTTGTACCAAAAGCCCTAGTTTTTGGGGTTTTTTGTTTGATTTCTGAATACTGGTATATCTGATTGTATTCTTGCTTTAGGTTCTTGTGATTTGTTTTGACTTTCTTGCTCTAATATGCTTCTAATGAATTTCTTAGTTTGACCTTTCACTAATTATATGTTCTCGTGTTCGTCTCAACTATTCATGTTAAGACTGGCATATTTCTCCTTGAATCATTGTCGTTTAACTATGTGTTTTGTTATAGCTATGTGAAATCCTGACTAGTTGTGTTCTACCTTATGTTATATGCTCAACATGCTAACTCTTTCATGACTTTCTAAACCCTTGATTACTCTAAATCCCTTATTTCCTGGTTTAATTTGAACACTTTCTATTTAACTCTTAATTCTTACCTCTCAATTCGATTGACTGAATTGCTTGACTTAATTGTTTTTCCCTGCCTTGTTTGTATTCCCTTGATTATTACTGATTTATTTCCTTAATTAAACTTCTGTTCGTTTACCCCTAATTACCTATTCTATACCTAAAACCTTACTTGATTTTTTTTAAATACTTAGCATAATTTTACCGTTGATTTAATTGTCCCTTTATTAAGGGAAGAACTTGTTGATTTATATGTGACTTCCCTAATTTGCAACTTCATTGATCTCTTACCTTAGTTGATGAAGCTTTTGGTTACTATATGATATTTTAAGCGTCAATACCACACAAGGCGGGGGGGGGGGGGGGGAGTGACTTGTGTGGTATCCAATTTTTGTTTAACTACACTATAGAAGGACTTGGTTCTTCTAGGTATTCCAACTACTATTGTTTGCGGAATAATAAATACTGAAAATAAAGAACTTACAGATTTTTACGTGGAAAACACCTGGCTTAAAAGGTAAAAAAAACCACGACCTACTACTCAGTAGGATTTTCCCAAACTTCTACTAAAATCACTGAACCAAAATAGCATTTACAAAAACTCTTTGTAAACCTAAGGATTAACTCTAATCCCGTTGTGGCACACAGCCTCAACTGCTGCGACAACTTCAAGTTAACTCTAACTTGAATACTCTAGGTACCTAATATAATTGCTTCTATGAAAGCTGAAAGGTAAAATGTAAAATCACCTACTACAATTGAACTAGAATAAAAGATGGACACTTGGAACTGGTTCTTCTATCTCGTTCATGTAGCTTCAGGAGTGCACAATCAAATCACACTTAAATTTCTTGCAAAATCACCTTGCTCTTTTGCTCTCAATTTAAGTTTAACTTCTACATACGTGCATTGCCTATAAAAGAAAACAACACCTTATATTTAATAGGTTAGTAATCAGAGTTTGATTGGAATTCGATTGCTGCTCTTCTATCCTAGAAGAGTTCATGATGATCTCAAACTCTAACACTATCTTCATCCTAGATTGTGTTTTCTTTATATAAGGAGACTTTCTCTCCTTATCGAATATGCAACATTTTCAATCAGATCAGGAGATATTGCTACTTGATTAGTAAGACTTATCTCCTTCACCTGCATCTCACATGTATAGGTTGATCATGACTGTGCTTTACAAGATGGACCTGGTACATGTCTGAGTTCTTTTGTCAATCTTCAAAACTTCACCTGTTCTTGGGCCAAAAAATTTCCTTTTTTTGATGATGATAAACTTTGTGCTTTTTACTTATTTGAATCCTGTAAAAACTCAGCTTAACCATCTATACCAAATTTAGAAAATTCACTTATCATCAAGGTTCAGGTTAATTAGGTTATAAATATCACTTATTCAAAATGTGTAAAGCACAATATCTCTTCCCCTTTTGGCATCATCAAAAAGTTGCATACAAAGTGTGAGTCCCAGAATTTTAATAAGTATGCATGGCCACTGGGGCAACTGCAAGAGCAATCATGGTTTAATCATCAGTAATCAAGAAAACATATTTAAACTATCAAGGACAGATTAACATTGAACCAGAGCAAAACATTAGTTATCATTGACCGAGATATGTTGCCACAAACAATCCACATAAATAAAGAAAAACATTCAAACCAAGAGCAAAAACAAAAGATAGAAAAATCCCTAATCTGGGTCACTGAGGTACTAAACACGTTCAGGAGATAAAATCTGGGAGTCCTAAGGCTTGAGGGAGCTAGAGGGTTGGGTATGGGCTTGGAGAAGGTTCAACATATTATGAAGAATCCCATCATACTTATCTTTTTCTTTGGTAAGCTCAGTTTTGAGACCATCCCTCCCAGATTCCACCTCAGCCACACGAGCCTTGAGCCTAGCTATCTCAGCATCCTTGGCTGCACATTCCTGAACCACCAGGTTTTTCAGCAGTTTACCTTTCAGATTTTTTCTTTTGCCAAACATGGCATGCTTGTCTTGTTCACTAGACTCATCTTTTTCTTCTTCACTCTATTCCTCTTCTTCAAAAATTTTTGCTTGTTTGTTTTTCACTGCAGACCTTGTCCTCTTGGCTACTGAAGGTTTAGCAGCCTTAGACACAGTGGACGACTTCTTGGAAGAAGACTTGGGCTTTTTTGGCTTGGGGGTCTGAACCTCCACTTGTTGAACTGCCTCCTGATGGACCTGTTCCATCTCCTCAACCTCCACAGATGTACCCCTTTCTTGATTGACTAGTTCTATCTTCTCATCTTCAGCAACCTCTGAGGACTCTACAACCTTCCCTTTTCCATTATTCCTTTTTTTCTTATTGCTTTCTTCTAAAGCCCTTTGTAGATCAGCCTCACTCTGTTTCACCCTGCTTCTTGTGGCTCTTCCCTTTGGAAAGGAAATGGCAATAGGTGTTGGGAAGGAAACCTTTCTTTTCTTAGAGGATTTTGGAGCACTGGGGCTTTTGGTGTGGTAGGTTTTCTCTTCTTTGGATCATAACTAGCCCCTACCTTTTTCAAGAGGTCTGTTAGGCTTTCTTCAATGGATGAACCAGATTCATCTCTCAGTGAACTTAAGTTAACCAACTCCTCATCAGCTTCATCAGAACCACTTCCCCCTGACTTCTTGTCACTTTCTTCTACATGTTCTTGTTCAACCCCACAAATAGCAGGCACAGACAGACCAACAGTGGGTGATTGATCAAGCACTCCTTTCCCATTTCCCCTCTCATTAATACATGTACCCTCTCTCTCTTTGGTAGAGTTCTTTTTACCACTACTCCTACCTACTCCAGGTAATTCTACATTCCTGATTAGCCTAATCAAACCTAGTTTCTAAATTTTCAGAAGAGATTACTCGGGAATCTTGAGCCTTCTCTGAGTCAGAAGACCCAATTTCTTCACCCTCACTTGCTGACTTAAATGACTCTGAATCAGAGGTAGACTTAGAGTTTTAGACCTGGCTTGCTTTTAATTTTGCATTCAACTTCTTTTTAAGAGCTCCAGAAGCCACTATTTTTTGAACAAACATTTTTGACCCTTCGCAGCCTGGTTTTAGGAGTTGTGCAGGGGGAGGATAGGAAGATGAATCAGATGGAGTGGGTTGTGGAGGAGTTCCAGGATTGTCTTGGAGAATTGGGGAGACAGAATTTTGGAGAAGAAGAGAGTAAGCGAAAGATAAATGTTTGACGGCTTAGGATTATGGAGTTGGCAGAGGGAATTATGTGTATTTAAAGAGAAGTACACATTTCATGGGTAACATCAGCTTTTAGTATTGGTCAATTAGAGGTCTAATCAACCTTAAATTTCAAGTTTAAATGATCGTTTTATCTTCTCTAGATTTTAGGCAATTTTTCTGGTTTAGAGTTCTTGGCAAACGAAACTGGTTCAAAGCTAACAGATAGAATTTTCTAGGAATTGAACAATTGTAGGACTTCTGCTCATGATTTAAATATTTATATTTCTAATTGTGCAGTGTATATAAAATATACCTTAGCTTTCAGATGAACCTATACTGATGAACCAGGTTCTTCATTTAGAATTCTCTTGAACATGCCTCAAATTACCATAATAGAGAAAATTTTGTAGGAGATCAGTGCGTCATATTAACATATGTCACAGGAGTATACTAATTAATGTATGAAGGTGAGTAAGAATTAATATAGATATCTACACAAGTTCAGAGATCTCTCAAGAACAAGGTACTGTCAATTTTACCTTTTTTGTAACCATGTTCAAGCAGGAATTTGGATATTCATTCATACCATGATCTAGGAGCCTGCTTGAGTCTAGAGAGAGCCTTGTCTAATTTGTGCACATGCTCAGTACATTCCTTGCTTTCAAACACTGGAGGTTGTTTCACAAACACTTTTTCTTGTAGGTAGCCATTCAGGAACGCACTTTTGACATCCATCTAATGAAGAGTGAATTCCATGTGTGCTGTGAAGGCTATGAGGAGTCTTATTACTTTTATTCTTGCAACAGGAGAAAAAGCCTCATCATAATTTATACCCTCCTCTTGGTTGTAACCTTGTACCACAAGTCTTGCCTTTTTTCTTGTAATAGTTCCATCATCATCACGTTTGTTTTTGAAGAACCGTTTTGTGCCAATGATTGATCTATCCTTGGTTCTTGGAACTAGAAGACAAACTTGACTTCTCTCGAACTAATTGAGTTCATATTGCATTGCATTTACCCAATCTGCATCTTGCAAAGCCTCAACAATATTTTTAGGTTCAATAAGAGATAGGAAAGCATCAAAAGCACACAAATTCTTTAATTGTGATCTAGTTTTGACTCCAGAGGTTAGCTTAGTAATTATGTTCTCAATGGGATAAGAACTTTGATACTTATGAGGTTTCACAACCAACTGCTTTCTGCTAGGTGTTTCTCCTATGTTTTGTTGCCGAGGAACAAGGTCATGAACATGTTCTTTTAGGGGATTGGTTTCAGTTCCTATTTGATCAGTTCCCCCTATTATGCTGCCCTGGATGAAAGAACCTATTTCGTCACGTGTTCCTTCTTTTGGTGCCACTTTAGGCTGTGCTGAGACTTCAGTCAAATCTCTTACCAGCCCAATAGCCTCATCTTCATGTTCATGTCTCTCAAAAAGAATGTTTATTTTATCAAACACTACATGCACACTTTCCTCTACACACATTCTTTTATTGAACACTTTATATGCTTTGCTATGTGAAGAATATCCCAATAATACTCCCTCATCACTTCTCGGATCAAACTCACCTAGGGAATCTTATCCATTGTTGTGCAAAAAGAACTTACATCCAAATGCCCTAAGATGGGATATATTTGGCTTTCTCCCTTTATGTAACTCATAGTGAGTCTTCTCTACAAGAGGTCTAGTCATTCACCTATTGATGATGTAACATGTAGTGTTAACAGCCTCTGCCCAGAAGCTGTGGCGCAATCTACTAGAAAGCAGCATAGTCCTAGCCATATCTTCAAGAGTCTTGTTCTTTCTTTCAACTACTCCATTTTGTTGATAAGTCCTAGGGGCAGAGAAGTTATGATCTATGCCATGCTCATCACAAAATTCAGTAAACTTAGCATTTTCAAACTCAGTTCTATGATCAGACCTAATAGATGCAAGTTGATTACCTAATTGTTTCCAAGTCTTTCTAACAAAAGCAGTAAACATATCAAATGCTTCATATTTAGATGTTAAGCATAGTACCCAGGTAAACCTAGAATAATCATCAACAAGTACCATCACATATTTCTTACCACCTCTGCTCAATGTTCTCATTGGACCACAGAGATCCATATGAACTAGTTCTAATGACCTTGTCGTGCTTACCATTTTCTTGCTTTAAAAGGATAATCTTACCTGTTTCCCCCTTGCACAGGCCTCAAAAATGTTTTCTTCCTTGAACTTGATGTTAGGTAGCCCTATCAGCAAGTCCTTCGAGACTAATTTGTTGAGTTGATTTAGACTTGCATGACCAAGTCCTTTTGTGCCACGGGAGGAGATCATTATCTAACACACTTAAGCAAGTGAGTTCATTTTCTAAAAGAGTGGACAAATCTACAATGTAAACATTGTTAACTCTTTTTCCATGCAAAACAATCTTGTCAGTGGTAAGGTCAATCACAAAACATTTGATAGAGGTAAATGCTACAAGGTTACCTGTGTCACAGTGATTAGGCTATAATTTAAGCCATCTATCAAGTACACATTCTCAATGGAGTGAGAGTTTGTCTTACCTACCTTTCCAACCCCAATGATCTCACATTTCTCCCCATTTCCAAATGAGACATTCCTTTCTTTCAAGTCCTTAAGTGAAAGGAATTGGTTCTTGCTTCAAGTCATGTGTTTTGAGCAGCCACTATCCATGTACCATATTTGGCTACTCCCCTTCACTTGGATGTGCAAAAAGAAATTAGGGGTTAGTCTTAGGAACCCAAACTAGTTTGTGTACCTTTCTATAGGCAAAGGGGTAAATCAATTTCCTTTTAGCCCACCCAGGCAGCCTATTTTACTTTTGAACCAAGGCTTTGTTCTTTTTATTGGCCTTTTCTTTTGCATTACATTCATTTTTATAATGGCCAGTCTTGCCAAAGTGTGTGCAAATTTTATTTTCAGGAATAGTGAGGTACTTGCTTTTAGAGTCCCACTTAGGTGCTTGAGTCCCATAGCCAAGTCCTCTTTTGTTGCTATTTTGATGTTCTTCTAGCCAAGAAAGTGCATCAGAAGCCTTATTCCATTTGCAAGTTCTGTCTAGTTCATGTTTTACCTTCACTAGATCTTCTTTTAAGAATCTTATTTGCTCATCCTTCCTGTACAACTCATCCTTCATTTTTCCTAGGTTTTCTTCTAATGTGAGGTGTGTGTGATTAGCTTTCTTCTTTCTTGTTCCTAATTTCAGTTTTAGATTTTGAGACCTAAGCTCTAGGACACTGGTGTCAAGTTTAAGAACCCGGTTCTTCAACTCAGCATTTTTAGTGTCACTCTCCTTAGCCCTAGATTCTAGATTTCTGAAGTTGGCTTTTAAGATTTCACACTCCCTAGACATATCTTCCTTCTCATTGTTAATTATCTCAGACTCATCAATGAAATCTAGAAATAGTTCAGACAACTTTCTTTAGACAGAAATTTAATCTTGTCTTTGAGATGAAGGACACTTACCTCTTGTTCATCATCTGATTCTACGATGGCCATAAGTGCTTGTTCATCTCCAGCTTCATCTTATGAGTCCTCATCTAATGTTTCTCCCCAAGTAGAAACCATATCCTTTGTTGATCCTTTATTCCTTTTGGGTTGAACCTGTTCCTTCTTCCTGTTCCTTCGTTCAGCCCTTTCCTTCTTCCATTCAATTTCCTACTAACGACAGTTCTTGATCATGTGATCAGTCTTGCCACATTTGTAACAAACCTCATTAGTTTATTTCTCAGGAGCCCTTGTTTTGTTGAAGGTTTCACCTTTTGATGAACCCTTTCCTCTCATCAGGTACTTTTTGAAATCCCGTGTGATCATGGCCATCTCATCATAGATCTGCACCTTCAGCTATTCTGAGAGCTAGACTCCTCTCCTTCTTGGATGCATCCATTGTCTTGATTTGCCTTCTCAGTTCATAGGCAGTGAGGTTTCCAATAAGTTCATCCAACTTGAGAGTAGCAATGTTCTTTGATTCCTGAATAGCAATAATTTTGCTTTCCCAAGTCACTGGAAAGACCCTTGTTAAGATCTTCTCAACCTTGTATTCATAATGGATAATTTTCCCAAGAGATTTGAGTTTATTTGTTAGTGTTGTAAACATTGTATACATATCCTAAATATTTTTTCTTTCCTTCATAGTAAAATTCTCATATTAAGAATATAACAGTGATCCTCTTGATCTCTTTACTTGAGGAGTTCCTTCATGAGCCACTTGTAAAGTGTCCCATATCTCCTTGGCAGTGATACAGCTTTGAATCCTGTTGTACTCGTCTGGACCCAGTCCACACACAAGCCATTTCTTGGCCTTGGTATTCTTCTCCCATTTCTTCAAGTCTTCAGCTATGCAGTCAGCTATTGTCTTTGGCACGTCCACTCCTTCATCATTCTTCTTTGTAGTTGCCAGGGGACCATCAGTGACTATGTCCCAGAGTTCATAGTTGTCTCCTATGATATGATCTCTCATCCTGATCTTCCACCAAGAATAATACTGACCATTAAAGAGTGGAGTCCTGGCAGTGGATTTCCCTTCCTAGTTTCTAGATAGTGCACGCATCTCGATCTTTTCCTAAGGTGTTAACCTCTTCAAGGATAATCTACCCTGATACCAATTGATGTTTTAAGTGTCAATACCACACAAGAGGGGGGTGATTTGTGTGGCACCCAATTTTCATTTAACTACACTATAGAAGGATCTGGTTCTTGTATGTGTTCCAACTACTACTGTTTGCGAAATAATAATGAAAATAAAGAACTCAGTTATTTTTACGTGGAAAACACCTGGCTCAAAAGGTGAAAAAACTACAACCTACTACTAAGTGGGATTTTCCCAAACTTCCACTAAAATCACTAGGCCAAAACATCATTTACAAAAACTCATTGTAAACCTAAAGATTAACTCTAATATCATTATGGCACACAGCCTCAACTGCTGCGATAACTTCAAGTTAACTCTAATTTGAATACTCTAGGTACCTAATACAATTGCTTCTATAAAAGCTGAAAGTTACAATGTAAAATCACCCACTACAATTGAACTAGAATAAAAGATGGACACTTGGAACTGGTTCTTCTATCTCGTTCATGTAGCTTCAGGAGTTCACACATAAATTGCTTGCAAAATCACTTTTTGCTCTTTATTTAAGTTTAACTTCTGCGTATGTGCATTTCCTGTAAAAGAAAACAACATACATATTTAATAGGTTAGTAATCAGAGTTTGATTGGGATTCGATTGCTGCTCTTCTATCATAGAAGAGTTCATAATTAGCTCAAACACTAACACTATCTTCATCCTAGATTGTGTTCTCTTCATATAAGGAGACTTTCTCACCTTATCCAATATGCAACCTTTTCTATCAGATCAGGAGATATTGCTGCTTGATCAGTAGGACTTATCTCCTTCACGTGCATCTCACATGTATAGGTTGATCATGACTGTGCTTCACAAGATGGACCTGGTCCATGTTTGAGTTCTTTTGTCAATATTCAAAACTTCACCTATTCTTGGGCCAACACTATATAAACCCCCTATTATTTTAAGTTCGAGAAAAATCGAACACTAGTTCAAAAACTCTCTCTTGTACTTAAAGCTTTCTGCTCTTTTCTGTTACTTGCTACATCCATTGAACTAGTCGGGTATAAGCCAAGGCTAGTTATTGCACTACACTATTCTATACTTTGTTTCTGCTCTGCTTAACTGGTATGTCCTGATTTAATAACAAGTGCAAAACCCTATGTGTTCTCCTACTTCATTAATTTATTGATTTCCAGTCTTATTCCTGTCTATCACTTGGCTTTTCGATATGTAACTAGCACACTTAAATCTTGGTTTCACTTAGCATATATGAGTTCCACCCGTTCAACTTATGATTAACATGTCTGATGACTTGTTATATTGCTTTCTCTAGCATGTCTCAATATTATTCTACTCCATGTATGTATGTTTGATTGTCTGTCTGTTTGTTTACCCAGTTCCTGATACTAATCTACTTTGCTAGGTTATTTACTACCCGCCTAAGTACTTCTGACTCTATGTTCAACTCTGCCTAGTATAACTATGTTCTCAACTGTTTGTTCTATATCTGTACTATATCTGTGTGATTGGCTCCTAAATCCTATAAAGAACTCTAAAAAAAACTTCTGTGCTCTTGTTGTTACATGAATATGTTCTAGGTGTTCCCCCAACCCTTTACCTTGGATGAAGTCTATCTATTATGTGACTTGCTCTCTGATTTTTTAAAAGATGTTCTTCATGTTTTCTCAAACTATTTCTACTCTAACTATGTTCTGACTTTTACAAAGTTCCTTCTAACTACTAAAACCTTTTTTCTATTGTTTACCAAACATTTTCAAAGTCATCATACACTCTCACATTACTCCTAGAATATTAGGTTCTGCCCCCCTCTGGCATGCGTACTGCCTTGAGATCCTTGAGATCTCTTTGATCTCTGGCAAGTCAGAGTTGGCATTTCCAGACTGTACCTAAATCAGTTATTGTTTGAGAAAAGGTCTAGGTGTGAGAACTGCCCAGGATCCTTGAGGTCCTTAGGGAACTCTGACACACCTAGACATGATATTGTCTAAGGACTTTGGTGTTTGAGGCTATTGGAGGCTCGGGAAGTCATTTGGGCCTGCTTCAGGCTCCCTTTAGTTAACTTCTTCTTTTTCTTTATTTGTTTATGTAATTTATTCAGCTGGCCTGTAATAATTATTTTTAAACAACATCAGGGTGTCAGTGAAAATGGGTGGGTAGTCATATATGTTGGGCAAATCGAGTTGATACCATGCCTATAGGGTTATGTTAATGCATTTGCTATGTTTTCTTTACTTCCACAATATTATGAACCACGCCTATAGGGATTAAAATCATTTCTAATAGAAATCATGCCTATTGGACTTAAAATCTTTTTCGTTAAACAAATCAATTTAATTCATGTTAGTTCATTCTGAATTGGTTTAATCAACTGTCCATTTCTTCAAATACGTTTTGCTCAAACACTGCCTTAATTAATACTGCTAGAAAACATGTTTATAGGATCTCAAGTTGTTCATTTTCAAATTGTTCACTGTTTTATTGCATTCCTAATCCCTGCTCACCAATATATCATGTTCTAGGATTTTCTCTTAAATACCTGACTGTTGTTTGAAGACGTGCATTTACCTGTTATATTTGTGGAGGTAATTGTGAGCGTGTAATTTGTTCTCTTTAAATGCAGTCCTAATTGTTCTTGATTGGCTCCTAGACTTTTATCCTTTAAAACCTTAGGAAGGTCTAGAACTGTCCAAAGTAGAGGCCCTAAAATACCTCCAGGGCCACGAGGAAAGGATGGGTAGAGCACGCATAGGACATTTTCAAGGTTGCTAGAGCGCTTTAGTCTATGACCAAGGGGAGGGAATTAGGTAGTAAGGATATGATGACTACGCGCTAATGTCACGTGTATGCCGTCATTCATGAGTGATTACCGGGAATTGTGTGGGGTGATCCTGTTGGCTAACCAACCTAGGACCCCTCTTTCTCAATTCCCGATGTTTAAACTTTGCTTTTTCCCTATACATGCAATTTGTTCAAGTCTTTCCTTTGTCTCTTCTTGAGTCATACAATGTCCAAAGCATGCCCTTATTTGCAATTACGTGTTTAAAATATTTATTTATTAAAAGGACTAATTCATAAGTATAAGTTTGGTCGGGACCCACCGTTGTGGACCAACAAAGGTGCCTAACATCTTCCCCTCGAGGTTATTTTGAGCCCTTACCCTAAATCTCTGGTAATGTAAACTAGTCTAAGAGTTAATAACTCTAGGTAACCTAACACATCATAATCCGTTAGGTGGGACTCTTCAAAATACACAAATTCTCCAAAGGAAATGAGTTATCACCCCCATGAATGTCGAAACCCGGACCTCGAGGTTATGACTAACTATTTTTCTAAATGGGTTGATGCCGAGGCATACGAGAAGGTCATAGAGAAGGAAGTCATTGACTTCATTTGGGACCAAATAATATGTTGGTTCGGGATGCCATCTGAAATCATGTGTGACAACGGGAAATAATTTATCGGCAGCCAAGTGACCAAATGTCTTGAAGACCATAAGATAAAAAAGATCCAGTCAACACCTTATCACACTAGTGGGAACGGACAAGAAGAATCGACCAATAAAACCATACTCTAAAACATCAAAAAGAGGTTAACTGACGCCAAAGGAAAATGGAAGGAAATCCTACCCGAAGTCCTATGGGCATATTGTATGACCTCGAAGACCAGTACTAGGGACATCCCATTCTCGTTGGTTTATGGTGCTGAATCTCTAATACCGGTCGAAGTCGGTGAACCAAGTATCAAATTTTATATGCTACCAAGGAATTAAATGATGAGGCCATGAGTATGAGCCTAGATCTATTGATGCAAGGCGCAAAACCGTCCTTGTCCGGTTGGCCGTCCAAAAGCAGTGGATCGAGAGATACTACAATCGAATGGCCAACTTCTGGCACTTCAATATCGGGGACTTAGGAAGGTCACATTAAACAACCTAAACCCAAATGAAGGGAATTTGGGACCAAACTAGGAAGGACCACACCATATAATCGAGATCATCGGAAAAGGATCCTACAAACTCGGAACGATGAAGGGCGAGCAACTACCAAATAACTGGAACGTAACCCCTTGAAGCGATACTATTGCTAAGGTACAACCCCATTCATTTCCTTTTTACTTATTTTTGAACTAACTCTGAAGGTAACTATCAAGAAGTAGTACAGATTGTTGATACCAAATCTTTCCCTATAATATTTTAAAAACTATGCATTGGCATCAATTACTATTTTTCATTCAATTTCTGCAAATTTGTAAAAAGATTTTTAATTTGTCCCAGTGTTTTATTTATAAAACAATCACTAATTGCCTCACAGATAGTTTTATAATATTTTTTTCGCTTAAGTTTATCATTTGCTTTTGTACTAAGTTTCAATTATTGCACAAATAGTCACATTTATATTTTTAGGTTACAATTGCAATTACTTTGCAATTATAGCCTATGCATGTATTATTACATTATTTTACCAAAAATAGCCCTTTATATTTTTAAAATATTAATTAATTATTTTATAACATTTCTAGGCATGAAAATACTTTTATAATTTATTAACAATTTTTTTAAAAATTGTTTTAGCGATTAAATGGGTATTTAACGAATGAACCCTTTTAAATCGGACCCCCAATTTAATTCAATTAAACCCAGAACAATTTAAACCATACCCATGACCCAGTCTTTAACCCGACCCATCCAAAGGATCAATATTGGTCGTTGATCTCAGATGATCAACGGTCCAGGATTGACCTTCCATTTTTATTTCAACCAAACCCCCTAACCCGGTTCATATATCATGCCTGCCGCCCTTGAACCCTTCATCTCCCTCTTCTCTTAGAGACTCGCCCAAACCCTAGCGCCGTCACCTAAAATCTTCCCTAAATCCCTTCGATTCCTACCTATTCCATGAGATTCCATGGTGGTTTGAGGCCTCTACCGACCTCTTACCTCTCCTGGTTCTTCGACCCTGTTGTTTTGAGAAGGGATCTTGAAAATCTAACTCAGATTTGGTTTAAAGACCGTTCAAAGGTCTACCTATGGCCATTATCGTTTGTGAGTGGTATTTTCTTCCTATGTTCAGTTCGAATCTATGACTTTGGACCAAGTCTCTTTCACCTCTATTATTTTCAAAACCCTAATCTCATGACTAATTGGGTCTATTTAGATCTTTGTAGATCTAAGACGTTCTGATCATTGTTTGGTATTTTCTTCGATTTTTTTTTTCTATTTTCCTTATCATTATTCGATTTCAATGACTTCCCAGAATTAGAGTTTGTCCTATGTTCTCTTCAAACGATTTTTCTTAATTTTTTTTAAGTGTTAAACATTATTATTCCTTTACTGGTTAGGCCAATTTTCGTGTATATGCTTAAACCCTAGGTACTTCTATTTATGGCACTGATTTTTTCAATTTTTCTTCCTTTATGTTTTTACTTCTATCAACTAATTATTTCTGCTGATTTTATTAGGGATTCAAATCATATTTTCCCATTCAAATCAGTACTTCTTTGTGATTTACATGTTTGCCTTATTTGTGACTTTAATTAGTACCATTTTCCTTAATTAAACTATTATTCTTATTCAAAAGTTTTATATGGTATGATTGGTTATCTTAACTTATTTGAGCCCTAATTTGTACCGTTGATTGGTTCTCCCTATTCTAAAGGGTCTTTCCCAGATTTTCTATATGATTTGATTGGTTAAATCCCCAATTAATTGGTTGATTTATTCGATTACCCTTGTTTTATGAACTGACATATCCTTACCTTATTTGTTTTTACCTCACTAAGTACTATATATACTCTCATTTTGATTCTTCTAAGGACACGAACAACAATTCATAAGCACACTCACACACCAATTCTGCTCTCATTTGTTTGCTACTTGTGTTCATCTGTTTGTTTAGTCGGCTGAAAGCCAGGACTAGACTGTTGAATCCTGCAACTTTATTTTCTGCTTCTGCTTCTCTAACTGGTATGCTCCCACTTTACTATCATGCAAACCTCTGTATGAATTTAATTTGTGTACTTCTTATTCCCAGCATGTCTCTTTTATGTTATTAAACCAGTAGGATCCTCTAGATCAACTTGTCTATCTTTAACTAAACCTATGTGTTTCATGATTCTTGTTCTTAGTCACCATATGTATTGCCATTCAATTATGGTGCATACTTCCTGATCTTCGACTTAACCTTTATGATTCCTTATAATTAGCATGCTCTTTCTTCTGTCTTGATCGAACCTATATGTCTGCTGCTATCACATGTTTACTTCTATGTTGACTACAATAACCTGACTGCCTCTGTCTTGTTGAATCTATATGTGTCCTTCTCTCAATCTGTTTGTTCCTGCTTTAGTAAACTTTTGTGTATCTATATGAACTAGATTCATGATTATTTCTTATGACCAATATGACTCCCCAACCCTTGCTCCCCTATCTGTGTGGTTGTTTGTTCACAGCATGCTATATGCCACCTAGTGTTAACTAATGAATTAAGCTAATCTGGGCAGTGGGGATCTTCGCTTTGAAACTTAGGGACCATGTTTTCTGCTTGTTGTTTGATTGCTGGAACCTTTGCTTCAGATTGCTGCAATGACCCTATTTATTTCTAAACTATTTTCTTAAAAATTCTTCTATTTTCAAACACTACTCATATTCTTAGAACGCCTAAGGTCTTTCCCCTCTAGTGTAAGAATTGCTTAGGAGTCCCTGAGGCTCCTCTGAACTTTGACACACTGGAGTTGGCTTTCCAAGCTTCCTCACAAGGGTTACTTTGAAAGTATTTCCTGGTGTGAGCATTGCTCGGGTTCCTGAGGCTCTTGAGAACTTTGACACACCAGGATCCTGTTGGGTGAACTATGAGGTTATGGCATTTATGGACTGGTTGAAGGCCTGGTCTGGCAGGTCTATCTTTTGGGCCGATATTCAGGCTCCCTACAGTAATTCCACTTCTGTAATTCATTATTCGTGTTCGTTTGTAATAATAATTTCGTGTAAACAGATGTTGGGAAATTAGTAAAAGAGAGGGACTTTTACATATCATAGGACCATTATGATTGTCTATATTCATTAGAAACCATGCTCATAGGACTATTATGATTATTTGTATGAGTTAGAAGCCATGCCTACTGGATTGTTATGTGCATTAGAAAACATGTCTATAGGATCATTACACTATCCATTCTAAAATTCCATTCTGCATCTTTTTTACTTGCATTAAAAAATCTGGTTCTTAGGTCATTTTTCAATTATGTCTTGATAATCACATTCAACAACTGCTCTATGTGCGTTAGAGACCATGTTACTAGGATTTTTATTGCATTCGCTTAAAACCATACCTATAGTTTGAACGCATAAATAATCAATTGTCACCTAGCCTATAAGAAATACGTATAAAAACAATACTTAGACATCCTAGTCTTAGAGATGAAAGTGTGAAACCAATTCTGTAATCCTTGTGATCATTCTTGAGCATCTAGACAAGCATATAGGTTCAAATAAACAAAATCTGCTTGTCGATTACTGATTCAGAATTATACCATTTCATTAATGTCTAGATGACATGTTACTGCTAATCCATGCCTAGGCAAGCCTATAGGTAATCAAGGTTTAATAAATTGTGAAATTGCATTGCTTATTGTGACTGCCCAGATTTAATAGGTTCTAAAATTCAGTAGGAAAATTGAATAGGTATTCAACACTTTTGCCTTTAACTAAACATTGCATATTCTTTGCTTGTAATTCTCACCTACATATCTTGTTCTAGGGCTTTTTTTCTAAAATATCTGAAATCTGTTGTTTGAGACATGCACTTACTTACTCTATCTGTGGAGGTAAAATGTGAGCCTTTTAATTGTTCTATCTTTGGTCCAGTCTTATATATTTTTTATGTCGCCTAGAGTTTCTTCTTTTATTTACCATAGGAGAATCTAGATCCT
Source organism: Nicotiana glauca (assembly GCA_026770625.1). Classification (NCBI taxonomy): domain Eukaryota; kingdom Viridiplantae; phylum Streptophyta; class Magnoliopsida; order Solanales; family Solanaceae; genus Nicotiana; species Nicotiana glauca. The sequence continues at coordinate 91,457 of MU699671.1, read as the reverse complement.
CCTCAACTAGAAGTCCCAAATACCTCCGGATTATATAAGTAAAAGGAGAGATAGTGCACGCATAGGATTCATCTTAAGATTGCTAGAACGCTTTAGGCTATGACCAAGGGGAGGGTAATTGGGTAGTATAGGATATGATGACCTGTGCGCTAATGCCATGTGTATCCCCTCTTTTTGAGAAAGGCTTACCTGGTATTTTACAGATGTGATCCTATAGGCCAACAAACCTAGGACTTCACTCACCTTATTTACATATGTTTTCTTGGACTGCCTATCCGTTAAATTTTCTTTATTTACATATAAGAGCTTAGACTACCTTACTGTTAAACTTTCCTTTATTTGCAAATTTGTGCTTAGACTGCCTATCTATTAAATGACTAATTCACATAATTGAGTTCGGTCAGGACCTACCGTTGTGGACCACGAGGGGTGCCTAACACCTTCCCCTCAAGGTTATTTCGAGCCCTCACCCTAATCTCTGGTAATGAAAACTAGTTATACGAGTTAATTACTGTAGGTGCCCTAACACACCTTAATCCCTTAGGTGGCAACTCTTCAAATAACCAATTCCCAAAAGAAAATGAGTTGTTTCCCCATGAATGTTGAAACCCGGACTCCGCGAGGAAAAAGGCGGCGCGATACAGATGTAGGTCTGAAAGCACGCTTTGTAACCTTTTTCCCTTGAACCGGTTTTGTCCCAAATGGGTTTTCCGGTAAGGCTTGTAATGAGCCAACAGTGGATCGTGCTAACTTAGAATAGAAGGACAGTGATGAATCGATATCAAATATTGCATCAACAGTATCCGAGGCTTTTCTCTATGATCATCCTCGAATACTGGGGGCATTACCTCGGATATCAACTTTAGCAAGGAAAGAAACTTTTTGATCGAAGGGTCTAAATAGATAAGATTTATTGTATGATCCAAACGGTAAAATGAACCTTGCCTGCACAGATTGCTCGAGCCTTGGAACAAAGCATGTATAATTATTTTATACAAGAATAAAAAGAAGTCTCTCCCTTTCAAATAAATATTTTGTCCTTTTAAAATTTATTCTTGCATTTCTCAAGGAATTTCCTACATCTGATCCCCTAAAGGTATCGAGCCCAAGGGCCATCTTAATCTAGGTTCGAACAATCACTCTCACTCGGTGAATAACGTCCGAAAGAACTCGGATGGTCCGGGTTGTTCGAGCTCGGGGGAATAAGACCTATCAGGAAACACCTAAATCTTATAGGCCACGGCCATCCCCACTAGAGTCCTGTTTTCCTAGGTAAGTCCGGATAACTCTGGGTGACCAGCCCATTGGGCGACACCTGAACTATAAAGGCTACAGCCAAATTAAAATGGATCAGAGACGTCTGAAACCTGTAACAAAAAATAAAGGCCTTAAAAATTCTTAATCGGTTCTAAAAGCTACCCTCGTCAAACTATAATCTAAGAAAGTATAAGTACTTTGGGGAAAATTTTTAGGTCACACCGAAACCCATGATGCCTTAAAAATAAAAAAATGTTGAAGGCAAGGCTTGTTCGAACCTCCGAGTACAAACTAACTATTTCATGCTAAGGCATTTTAATCTTCGCAAATATAATGCCAAAAAAAATAACTTAGAAACTGCTGAAGGGAATAAAGGCTTTATATACATATCACTAATTTCTTACAATGGCCTAAATGGCCTCGATACAAATTCTTTACAGAGTCCAAACGACTTCAACTAAACGGAAAAAAAAAAGTAAAAACAAAAACATTTACAAAGAGCCTAAGTGGCCTACTCTTCGCCGTAGGCTGCCTCGTCACCCTTGGGATCTTTGCCACCCTCAGGCTCGCCCAAATCTTTGGACTCCTCACCATCTTTGGGATAGGCCAATTTTTTGGCCTTGGCTTCGAACTCTTTGGCACGCTCAATATCAGCTGATATGTCAAAATCCCGATGGTGAATTCAAGAGCCTCCCTTTGAGATAGCCACTTAGCATTCTCAATGATGTCTTTTGCTCGAACTTGATCCGCCTCGGCATCAGCCTTATAAATGGCCACCATCAAGCCGGCAACAACTTTAATTACTTTGGCTTCTAACTTGACCGTTTAGATCTCCTTGGCCGTGTTTTCTCGATCAGAGACGACCGAATTGAATTGAGACTGGAGCTCCTCAATATTCTTGGTCTGCACCATGGACTTCTCCTTTACAGCTCGAAGCTGGACCTCAGTAGAAGCCAATTGTGCATAGGCGGTCTCCTTTTCTAAGGCCAAGCAATCCATGTTCTTTTTTTATTCCTCAGCTTCGGCCTTTACCGCATCCAATCTGATTAGAGTTATCCGATCTGATCAAGATTCTGTTGGATCTATGGGTTCGGATCATTAGCCACTATATTTGACTCATCATTACTGAGCTCAAATACCTTTCTTACCTGCTCGACCAGGTCGACATGCTCCTTCTGAGCCACCTCTAGCTCAGCTTGAAGTTTCCTGACCTCCCCCTTACGCTTCTCATTAAGAAGTTTGTAAGCATCTCGCTTGGAAATGAGCTCTCAGGTTTCGACCTCAAGTTAGTTTAACTTTTCTCGATATCAAAGAAAAGTCCCATGATGAAGCATCAAGGCCTACAAACACAAAGGAAAGATTTACAATCTTGTATGAACTAATCTAAGTACATAACAAAAGTCATCAAGAGGCATTCAAAGTTACCTGGTTTAACACCTGTTGGGATTCATTGAATAAGCATGGCGCTTCCACCTTGTTCAAATTTGCTTGATCCTCTTCGGTCACTATGACCGAAGATAACTTGCAACCCCGACTAGGGCACGGAGGAACCAGGCATCTTCCAGAATAGACATAATAACCGACCACTTCCATTCAGGATCTGCATTCGGAGTTGGGAACCAATTTTATAGTTCAGGGCTTGAAGAAGACTGGTTGGTTCCCTAAAACGGACTCTCCTTTGGTACCGGTAAGTCACCTAACCCGGTGACGTCTTTTGAGGTGGTAGAGTCTAAACCTTCAAAGAAGTTGTGGAAAGGGCTACCACCCCTTGGGGCACTCATTTGTGCGTCCTTTTAGTCACCGAGCATCATAGAACACGAAGACGGTACATGAGGGCAACTTAGAGAGATTTATCACTCCAACCATATCCTTCGAGGCATTATACTCTGCCCGACGAGCATCAGCCTCAGTCTCTTTATCGGCCTCCCCAACTTAGGGCAAATCGGTCTCGCCCCTCTCTGGTTCGGAAGTCTTGGTCACTACCTCCTCATCAGCCCCTTAGTTTGAGGTGGTTCGGTGTTTACTCGCATGCGGCCCATCATTAGGGAAACTTTTTCTTCTTCTTCGAACTCATCCCTCAACTGGGGAATTGAGTCTGATGGGAGCTCTCTGGCGTTGGTGCTTTTCTTGGATTTGTGCACTAGCCTCCTTTTTAATTTTTTCTTCTCTGAATTCAGAGAATTTGGAGCCATTATTCTCTTCTTCCTGCCTTGGAGTAGGGACTCAATGGGGCTATCCTCGTCTCTAGATGTAAGTGTCATGACGACATCCTTGGAAAGACCTCCAAAGAAAAAAGAAATAAGTAATAACTCAACAGTACTAGGAAACCCAAGTGTTGTTTACTCAAGAAAGTAACCTCACCGTGAGAATGGGCCTCCCACCGGCCTTTCGAATGTTCGTTCCATGCGCGCTCGAAATACAGGTTCTATGAGACAATTCTTTGACTCACTCCTTGAGTCGAGGAAGTGTATCTGAGACCCGAGCAACAGCTATATCGACACCAAAAATTGATAAGAAAGGAGAAAAGGAGAGTAAAAATTAAATTCTTAGAAAAATGGAACTTCACTTACGTTTTGTGTTCCACTCCTCGGGGAACGACATGTCCTTGGCTAGGAGCAGGTCCGAGGTCCATACTCGAAGAAATCGGCCTAGCCAACCTTGGTCTCGCAATAATGGGGCTTTAGTGTCCTGACGCACAAGTTTAATCAGTCCCCCCAAAAGAATTGGGGACTGTATAGGCATATCAGATAGTCAACAATAAATGGTCATTAGTCAATCTTACTCACAAAGAATCAGAGAAGAATGACTATCCTCTAGAACAAGGAGTGGATCTGACCAAGTAACACCTTGTACCTTTTGCAGAATTGGATGATCACCGGGTCTAACAGGCACAGCGTAAAGGGATAAGAGTAAACACTTAATTATCCCTTAATGTGGGTAGTGATACCTTCTTCGGGTCCGAGAACCACCACATTTTTGTCGGCCCAGTTGTTGTCCTTTCTGAATGTAAGGAGGGTCTCTTTGGTGATAGTGCAAATATAACTCAATACTTTCTCACCCCGGCCCAGAACGACTGAAGGTTTTTCAATTTTGAAGTCTGCGGTCACCGAACACCCACCAGTAATAAGCGCTTCAGGAGGAGGTTCTGCCACTGGTTCCTCACCAGCCGGCTATGAAAAGGGTACACTTAATGATTTGGAGTAAAGACAAGTGAGAGTTCTTACAAAGACCTCAAGAAACGGGTGCAAGTGCTTAGGAGACGCAAGAGCAAGAGTAGAAAAGGCTTGAACATAGTGTTTGAATGAATGAAGAAAGGGGTATTAATAGTTTTCAAATAACGATTCAAAATCAGGAGCAACTGGCCAGCAACTAACGAGCATTTAATGCCCTTACGACGTGACTAACGAGATGTTTCATTCATTTTGTCATTTCAGACGTAGGGTATCTGTGATGACCCAAAGGGTCTTCACCTGTTTTATTATTCATTTCGTGCTTCTGAGGCCTCCAAAACCTTATTTAGGGTTACCTCAATTTGCGTGTGCAGTCTGGGCACGTAGCCAGAAAGCTTAAATATGAATTCTATGCGAAAAGTGCTAAATTTTGATATTAATATGAATATATTTGACTTCGGTCAATATTTTTGGTAAATGGACTCGGACCCGTGATTTGATGGTCTCGGAGGGTCTGTAGGAAAATATGGGACTCGGGCATATGCTCGGAGTCGAATTCTGAGGTTTAGAGCCCGAGAAATAAATTTTTCTGTGAAATTGTTTTTCTAAAATTATTAAGGAAATTAGAAATAAAAATTAATTAAAAGACTGTGGTATCGGGCTCATATTTTGGTTCCAACGCTCGGTACAAGACTTATATATGGTTTAAGCGCTTTCTGTACAGTTTGGTTGAAAATGGACGTCATTTGATGTGTTTCGAACTTGAAATGGAAATTTGTTGTTTTATGAAAACTTGGAAGAAATTATGAATTTGAGGTTTAATTCATTGTATATGATGTTATTTTGGAGATTTGATCACACGGATAAGTCCGTAGAATGTTTTTGAAGTCGTGTGCATAATTGGTTTGGAGTCCCGGGGGCTCAGGTGAGTTTTGGATAGGTGTCGGAGTGCATTTCTCATTTTTGGAAGAACCTGGTATCAGTTATCTGCAGGATTCGCAGTTACGAAGCCTGGGTTTGCAAATGCGAAGGCCCGGCTATCGCAAATGTGAAGGCTAGTTCACAAATGCAAAACCAGCCTAGGGAGGCCAAGGTTCGCAAATGCGAAGCCAGACCTCGCAAATGTGATGGTCACTGGTTCGCAAATGCGCCACCAGCTTCGCAAATGCGATGGTCCCTTGGTAGACCTGAGTTTGCAAATGCGAACTTAAGTGTCGCAATTCCCAAGCCTGCAGGGTTCGCAATTGCGAACCCAACTTCGCATTTCCCATATCCGCATCCCAGCAAATTTTATACTTAGCCGAATTTTCATCACTTTTCACCATTCTTTCAAAACCCAAACACCATAGGCTATTTTTTTCAAGAAAAATCTTCATCCCAAATAATTTGTAAGTTTATTTTTACTCAATTCTTTCGATCTTTAACATCATTAAACATGGTTTCCACTAAAAATGGGTGAAATTGGGGTTTTTGGGTAGAAACTAGGTTTTCTATAAATTGGGGAGTTGGACCTCGATTTGAGGTCCGATTTCAAAACAAATTATATATTTGAGTTCATGGGGGAATGGGTAACCGGGTTTTGGTTCGAACCTCGAGTTTTGACCACGTGGTCCCGGGGCGATTTTGGAATTTTTGGGAAAAACTTGGGAAATTCATTTTTTATGCATTCAAATTGATTCATATAGTGTTTATTAAAATAATTGAGCAATTTGTGATTAGATTCGAGCGAATTGGAGGTGGAATCGAGGTAAAGCGATGGTTGAGGATTAAGTGGATTTCAAGGCTTTGAGGTAAGTGTTTGGTTTAACCCTAGCTTAAGGGAATAGGAGTTGAGTCTTGTTGCTAATTGCTATGTGATCGCGTACGATGTATAGGCATGGTGACGAGTATCTATACATTGGTATCTAGCATGATCGTGAGTCCTTATAATGTGATTGCCGTGATTTGGTTGTGAAATTTCCGTGTTTATTGGAGAATTTTTATATGTTGTGAATAACATGAGAACGATGATATGATCATTTGATTCCTAGGAGAATTAGCTCTAATTGTGATACGAATATTGAAAGTATATGAAATGAATTGATTCTTGGGAGCGTTGGCTCAAAATGATGAAGTGGATTATAAAGTAAGAAATGAAAGAAAGAGAAAGTGTTGTTGATTATTCCCTTGTCGGGACGTTTGGTTGAACTTGTTGGTTTCATTCCCTTGACGGGATTTCTTCAAATATTTGTTTATTTTTATGCCCCTTATTTGTGACTATTGTTTGGGGGAGCCAGACGGTTGAATGATATGGATCGGGTTGCGTGCAGCAACAATAATATATGAGGATCGGGTTGCGCGCAACAACAATGATATGTGATAAAGGATATGGGTCGGGTTGCACGCCGCAATAGTGGTATTTGTGGATCGGGTTGCACGCCGCAACAATGGAAATTGTGGATCGGGTTGCACGCCGCAATAGTTATTGATACCATGTGTTTATATTGAGTATTGGTTCCTTGTTCACTATAAATCTAAGCTGCTTTAGTTGTTACTCTGGGTTACTGTTACTATTGTTATCTCCCCATAGCATGTTTCTCCTCCCATATTGTTAATTGCCTGGTATTTCGATTTCGTTGTATATTTATAACTGCAGAGGTTTATGTGGTGTCCGGTCTAGCCTCGTCACTACTTCGCCGGGGTTAGGCTAGACACTTACTAGCACATGGGGTCGGTTGTGCTGATGCTACACTTCTGTGCATTTTTGCACAGGTCCAGGTTTTGAGGAGAAGCAGCAACATTAGTGCGGGAGCAGGCTTATATTATCACGAGACCAAGGTAGCCTTGCGGGCGTCCGCAGGCCCGACGTCTCTTCCTTATTTTCTCTTAATTACCGTTGCCTCCTTGTTTTCGAGACAAACAATTTATATAATTCTTTCAGACCTTTATATTTAGTAAATTCTTAGCAGTTCGTGAGTAATGTGACACCAAATCTTGGGTAGAGGTTATTATTAACTGTTCCGCGTATTGATTCAGGTTTATAAATCAGACTTCCGCTATTATTATTATTAAATTTTGTGTTCTATATTGATATATCAATTGTTAAAAGAATTGTTTGGTAATGGACATGTAATTGAGCAGGCTTGCCTAGCTACCACGAGTAGGCGCCATCATGATCCCGAGAGTGGAAAATTCGGGTCGTGACAAGTTGGTATCAGAGCACTAGGTTGCATAGGTCTCACAACTCATGGACAAACTTAGTAAAGTTTGAGGGGTCGGTACGGAGACATCTGTACTTGTTCCCTAGAGGCTACTGAGTTAGGAAAAATCTCTTATTTGTTCATTGTTGTCGTGCGATTTGGTTTCTCAATGTTGATTGAATTTCTATTCTGTTCTTTCGCAGATGGCGAGAACACGCGCTTCCTTATCTATCGATCAACAGTCTGAGCCCCAAGCAGGTCCTTCTAGGGGCAGAGGACATGGCCATGCTAGGGGCCGAGGTAGGGGCAGGGCTCAGCCCCCAGTAGCAGCACCACTGGCAGAGTCTCAGGTTGACCTTGACGAGGAGGTTTCGGCCCCAACCCAAGCAGTTCCTGTGGGCCCAGCTCAGGTTCCAGAGGGGTTTATTGCTACCCCAGTTATTTAGGATGCCTTGGTCTGGTTGGTTGGCCTCATGGAGAGTGTCACCCGAGCAGGATTGCTTCCTTTAGCACCAGCCACTTATCAGGCTGGAGGAGGAGCCCAGACTCCTACTACACGTACTCCGGAGTAGGTAGCTACCCAGGGTCAGATTCCAGCGGTCCAGCCAGCTAAGACAGTTCAGCCGGGGGTAGTTGCACAAGCCGGCGATGGAGCGGCTATGTCCGTAGATGATTTGTAGAGACTGGACAGGTTCACCAAGCTCTTCACTACTACATTCAGCGGAACTTCTTCTGAGGACCCCTAGGATTTCTTATATAGTTCCACGAGGTTCTTCGTAACATGGGTATTGTGGAGTCCAATGGAGTTAATTTTGCGGCCTTCTGTCTATTTGGATTCGCCAAGACTTGGTGGAAGGATTTCTGTTTAGCCAGACCAATAGGGTCGCCGTCTTTGACTTAGGATTAGTTTTTAGAGTTGTTTCTAGAGAAGTTTCTTCCCGTCACTTAGAGGGATGCTTATCGGAGGTAGTTTGAACGCCTCTAGCAGGGGTCTATGACGGTCACTGAGTATGAGACCAGGTTTATTGATCTAGCTCGCCATGCCCTCGTCATATTCCCCACTGAGAGGGAGAGGGTGAGGAGATTTATTAATGGTTTCATCCAGCCTATCCGTCTTCAGACGGCCAGAGAGGCGGGGAGTGATATTACTTTTCAGGAGGAGGCCAATGTGGCCCGGAGGATCGAGATGGTTCTGCCACAGGGGGTGGTCATAGACCAGACAAAAGACCACATCACACAGGTCGGTTCAGTGGTGCCTCATCTAGAGGCAGGTATTCTTATGATAGGGGTCAGCCTTCTAGGTCCTTCCAGTCAGCCCTCCAGGTTTCTCAAGGTGCCCCAGGTGATTGTGGTTTTTGTGGGCATTATTCTGATAAGCAATCACTCAGTCCACCGCCAGCTCCCATTAATGCACTGCCACTTCAAAGTTTTCGTGGAGGTCATTCGGGTCGTCAGGGCCAGCCACATCGTACTGAGGGATGTTATGAGTATGGTGAGCATGGAAATATCAGGAGAGCTTGCCCGAGATTGAGGGGTACTCAGACGCAGCAACAGGGTCCCCGTCCTATGATTCAGGCTCCAGAAGCCCCACAGCTAGATAGAGGTAGAGGAAAAGATCATAGATGTGGAGGTAGAGGTAATAGAGGTGCAACTCAGACCGTCAAGGCCGGAGGTCAACTAGCAGCAGATCGACCTAGGGATATAGTTCAGGGTGCTGGGACCCAGCCCTGTTGCTATGCTCTCCAAGCTAGATCAGAGGTAGAGGCCTCAGATGCTGTGATCACAGGTACAGTTATGGTTTGTGATTGAGGTGCTTTGGTACTATTTTATCCAGGGTCTATGTATTCATATGTTTCCTCTTATTTCGCACCATGCTTGGTCATGCCTAGTGATGCTTTGGGTATTCCTGTATATGTGTCTACACCGGTGGGTGACTCTATCGTGGTCGACCGAGTCCATCATTCGTGTGTTGTAGTGATTAAGGGTCTTGAGACCCGTGTAGACTTGTTACTCTTAGATATGGTGGACTTTGATATCATTCTGGGTATGGATTGGCTATCACCCTATCACTATCTTGGACTGCCATGCCAGGACAGTGACCTTAGCTTTACTGGGTATACCTTGCTTAGAGTGGAGAGGGACTCCAGGTCATTCTACCCGTAGTGTCATATCGTACGTAAAGGCTCGACGTATGGTCGAGAAAGGGTGTCTGGCCTATTTGGCCTATGTTCGTGATTCCAGTGCTGAGGTCCCTCCCATAGATTTTGTGGGAGTTTCCCAATGTCTTTCTTTCAGACCTACTGGGTATGCCACCCTACAGAGATATAGATTTCTGTATTGACTTGGTTCCGGGAACTCAGCCCATTTCTATTCCGCCATACAGAACGACCCCGTCGGAGTTGAAGGAGTTAAAAGAACAGTTGCATGATTTGCTAGAGAATGGTTTCATTTGACCCAGTATGTATCCTTGGGGTGCGCCGATGTTATTTCTTAAGAAGAAGGATGGGTCAATGAGGTTGTGTATTGACTACCGGCAATTGAACAAGGTAACGGTCAAGAATAAGTACCCACTGCCCAGGATTGATGATTTGTTCGACCAGCTTCAGGGTGCCAGGGTATTCTACAAGATTGACTTGCGATCCAGGTACCATCAGTTGAGGATTAGGGCATCTGATGTCCCTAAGATAGCCTTCCGCACTCGGTATGGGCATTACGAGTTCCTGGTTATGTCATTTGGATTGACCATTGCCCCAGCAGCATTTATGGAGTTAATGAACCGAGTGTTCAGGCCATATTTGGACATGTTCATCATAGTCTTTATTGATGATATTTTGGTGTACTCCCACAGCCCGGAGGAGCATGAGCAGCACCTAAGAGTGGTTCTTCAGACTCTGAGGGATAGTCAGTTATACGCCAAGTTCTCCAAGTGTGAGTTCTGGCTGAGTTCAGTAACATTTCTGGGTCACGCCGTATCAGCTGAGGGTATTCAGGTGGACCCAAAGAAGATTGAGGCAGTCAAGAACTGGCCTAGACCAGCATTAGTGATAGAGATTTAGAGTTTCTTGGGGTTAGCAGGCTACTACAAGCGGTTCGTAGAGGGATATTCATCTATTGCAGCCCTGATTACTAGATTAACCTAGAAGGGTGCCCAGTTCAGATGGTCAGATGAGTGTGAGGCAAGCTTCAAGAAGCTCATTATAGCTCTGACTGTGGCACCGGTGTTGACTTTGCCCACAGGATCAGGGCCCTATATAGTCTACTGTGATGCTTCCCGTGTTGGACTTGGAGCAATGTTGATGCAGGGTGGCAAGGTCATTGCCTATGCTTCAAGACAGTTGAAAATTCATAAGAAGAACTATCCAGTGCATGATCTAGAGTTGGCAGCCATTGTCCACGCCTTGAAGATTTGGAGGCACTATTTGTATGGCGTGGAGTGCGAGGTGTTCACTAATCATAAGAGTCTACAGGACTTATTTAAGAAAAAGGAGTTGAGTTTGAGGCAGAGGAGGTGGCTGGAGTTGTTGAAAGATTATGATGTCACCATTCTTTATCATCCGGGGAAGGACAATATGGTGGCCGATGCTTTGAGTAGGAAGTCAACCAACATAGGTAGTCTTGCTTATATTCCGGTAAGTTAGAGTCCGTTTGCTTTGGACGTTCAGGCTTTAACCAATCAGTTCATGAGGCTGGATATTTCTGAGCCCAGTTGGATAGTGGATTGCACGGTCGCCCGTTCTTCATTATTGGAGCATATTCGTGATCGGCAGTTTGATGATCCGCATTTATGTGTTCTTAGAGACACGGTGCAGCGAGGAAGTACCAAGCAGGTTAACTTAGATGCGGATGGAGTTTTGAGATTGCAGGGGCGAGTTTGTGTTGCCAATGTGGATGGGCTTTGAGAGTTGATTTTAGAGGAGGCCCATAGCTCCAGATACTCTATTCACCCGGGCTCCGCGAAGATGTATCATGACTTGTGGCAGCATTATTGGTGGCGTAGCATGAATAAGGATATCGTGGCATATGTAGCTCATTGTTAGAATTGTCAGCAGGTTAAGTACGAGCATCAGAGGCCTGGTGGTCTACACCAGAATATTGAGCTTCCAGAGTTGAAGTGGGAGCGGATTACCATGGATTTTGTTACTGGACTTCTGTTGACTCGGAAGAAGTTTGATGCGATATGGGTTATTGTTGATAAGCTGACCAAGTCAGCACATTTCATTCCTGTGGCAGTCTCCTACTCATCTGAGAGACTAGCTGAGATTTACATCCGGGAGATTTTTTGCCTTCATTGTGTGCCTGCATCTATCATTTTGGATCGGGGTACACAGTTTACCTCGCGCTTCTGGAGAGCAGTTCAGCGAGAGTTGGGCACATGGGTCGAGTTGAGCACAGCGTTCCATCCCCAGACGGACAGTCAGTCCGAGCTGACTATTCAGATTTTGGAGGATATGCTCCGGGCTTGTGTTATTGACTTTGGAGGTTCATGAGATCAGTTCTTGCCTTTAGCGGAGTTTTCCTACAACAACGACTACCAATCGAGTATCCAGATGGCTCTTTATGAGGCTTTATATGGTAGGCGGTGTCGGTCTCTGATTGGATGGTTCGAGCCGGAAGAGGCTCGGTTGATAGGTACAGATTTAGTTCAAGAGGCCTTGGACAAGGTCAAGATCATTCAGGACAGACTTCATTCAGCTCAGTCTAGGCAAAAGAGCTATGTAGATCGTAAGGTTCGAGATGTAGCTTTCATGGTTGGTGAGCGGGTATTGCTCCGGGTGTCACCTATGAAGGGCGTGATGAGATTTGGGAAGAAGGGCAAGCTTATCCCTAGGTACATTGGTCTGTTTGAGGTTCTTGATCGAGTGGGAGAGGTGGCTTATAGATTTGCATTGCCACCTAGCTTATCAGCCGTGCATCCAGTTTTCCATGTGTCTATGCTTCGGAGGTATCATAGCGATCCTACCCATGTGTTAGACTTCAGCACTGTCCAGTTGGACAAGGATTATCTCATGAGGAGGAGCCGGTAGCTATTCTAGACCGGTAGGTTCGTCAGTTGAGATCCAGGAGTTTTCCTTCTGTTCGTGTTCAGTGGAGAGGTCAGCCCCCTGAGGCATCGACCAGGGAGTCCGAGTCTGATATGCGGAGCCGTTATCCCCATCTTTTCCCCAACTCTGGTACTTCTTTCTTTTGTCCGTTCGAGGACGAATGGTTGTTTTAGATGTGGAGAATGTGACGACCCAAAAGTTCATCATCTATTTTCTTAGTCGTTCCGTGCTTCTGAGGCCTCAAAAACCTCATTTAGGGTTGCCTCGATTTGCATGCGCAGTCCGGGCGCGTAGCCAAAAAGCTTAAATATGAATTCTGTGCGAAAAATACAAAATTTTGATATTAATATGAATATATTTGACTTCGGTCAACATTTTTGGTAAACGGACCCGGACCCATGATTTGACGGTCCCGGAGGGTCCGTAGAAAAATATGGGACTCGGGTATATTCCCAGAGTCGAATTTCGAGATCTAGAGCCCGAGAAATAAATTTTTCTATGAAATTGTTTTTCTAAAATTATTAAGAAAATTGGAAATGAAAATTGATTAAAGACGTGGTATCAGGCTCGTATTTTTTTTCCAACGCCTGGTACAAATCTTATATATGGTTTAAGCGCTTTCTGTAAAGTTTGGTTGAAAACGGACGTCGTTTGACGTGTTTCGGACTTGAAATGGAAATTTGATGTTTTATGAAAACTTGGAAGAAATTATGAATTTGAGGTTTAATTCGTTGTATATGATATTATTTTGGAGATTTGATCGCACGGATAAGTCCTTAGGATATTTTTGAGGTCGTGTGCATAATTAGTTTGGAGCCCCGAGGGCTCGGGTGAGTTTTCGATAGGTGTCGGAGTGCATTTCTAATTTTTGGAAAAAATTTGGTATTAGTTATATGCAGGATTCGCATTTGCGAAGCCTAGGTTGGCAAATGCGAAGGCCCAGCTATCGCAAATGCGAAGGTTGGTTCGTAAATACGAAACCATCCTAGGCAGGCCAAGTTTTGCAAATGCGAAGCCAGACCTCGCAAATGCGATGGTCACTGGTTCGCAAATGCGAGACCGGCTTTGCAAATGCGATGGTCCCGTGGTAGACCTGAGTTCGCAAATGCAAACTTAAGTATCGCAATTCTTAAGCTTGCAGGGTTCGTAATTGTGAACCCAACTTCGCATTTCCCATATCCGCAGCCTAGCAAATTTTATACTTACCCGAATTTTCATCACTTTTCACCATTCTTTCAAAACACAAACAACATAGGCAATTTTTTCAAGAACAATCTTCATCCCAAATCATTTGTAAATTGATATTTACTCAATTCTTTCAATCTTTAACATCATTAAACATGTTTTCCAATTAAAATCAAGGATTTTTATGGATGAAATTGGAGTTTTTGGGTAGAACCTAGGGTTTCTAGAAATTGGGGAGTTGGACCTTGATTTGAGATCCGATTTCAAAACAAATTATATATTTTAGTTCGTGGGGGAATGGGTAACCGGGTTTTGGTTCGAACCTCGGATTTTGACCACGTGGGCCCGGGGGCAATATTGGAATTTTTGGGAAAAACTTGGAAAATTCATATTTTATGCATTCAAATTGATTCATATAGTGTTTATTAAAGTAATTGAGCAATTTGTGATTAGATTCGAGCGAATTGGAGGTGGAACCGCGAGGTAAAGCGATAGTTACAGATTAAGTGGATTTTAAGGCTTTGAGGTAAGTGTTTGGTTTAACCATAGCTTGAGGGAGTAGGAGTTGAGTCTTGTTGCTAATTGCTATGTGATCGAGTACGATGTATAGGCATGGTGACAAGTATCTATACATTGGTGTCTAGCATGACCTTGAGTCCTTATAATGTGATTATCGTGATTTGGTTGTGAAATTTCTGTGTTTATTGGTGAATTTCTATATGTTGTGAATAACATGAGAACGATGATATGATCATTTGATTCCTAGGAGAATTGGCTCAAATTATGATACGAATATTGAAAGTATATGAAATGACTTGATTTTTGGGAGCGTTGGCTCAAAATGGTAAAGTGGATTATAACGTAAGGAAAGAAAGAAAGAGAAAGCGTTGTTGATTATTCCCTTGTCGGGACGTTTGCCTGAACTTGTTGGTTTCTTTCCCTTGCCGGAATTTCTTCAAATATTTCTTTATTTTTATGCCCCTTATTTGTCACTGTTGTTTGGGGGAGCCAGATGGTTGAATGATATGGATCGGGTTGCGCGCCGCAACAATGATATTTGAGGATCGGGTTGCGCGGCGCAATAATAATATATGAGGATTGGGTTGCATGTCGCAACAATGATATGTGATAAATGATATGGGTCGGGTTACAAGCAGCAACAGTAGTATTTGTTGATCGGTTGCATGCGCGCAACAATGGAAATTGTGGACCGGGTTGCACGCCGCAACAGTTATTGATACCATGTGTTTATATTGAGTATTGGTTCCTTGTTCACTGTAAATCTAAGCTGCTTTAGTTGTTACTCTGGGTTACTGTTAATATTGTTATCTCCTCATAGCATGTTTCCCCTCCCATATCGTTAATTGCCGGGTATTTCGATTCCGTTGTATATTTATAACTGCACAGGTTTATGTGGTGTCCGGTCTAGCCTCGTCACTACTTCGCCGGGGTTAGGCTAGACACTTACCAGCACAAGAGGTCGGTTGTATTGATGCTACACTTCTGCGCATTTTTGCACAGGTCCAGGTTTTGAGGAGCAGCAGCAACATTAGCACGGGAGCAGGCTTTCATTATCACGAGACCGAGGTAGCCTTGCAGGCATCCGCAGGCCCTATGTCTCTTCCTTATTTTCTCTTTATTACTGTTGCCTCCTTGTTTTCGAGAAAACAGTTTATATATTTCTTTCAGACCTTTGTATTTAGTAAACTCTTAGCAGTTCGTGAGTAATGTGACACCAAATCTTAGATAGAGGTTATTATTGACTGTTCCACGTATTTATTCAGATTTATAAATCAGACTTCCGCTATTATTATTATTATTAAATTTCGTGTTCTATATTGATGATATCAATTGTTAAAAGAATTGTTTAGTAATGGTCAGGTAATTGGGTAGGCTTGCCCAGCTACCACGAGTAGGCTCCATCACGATCTCGATGGTGGAATATCCGGATCGTGACTGTATCGAGGAAACAATAGGGGGATCATATCATTACTCGTCGTTTACTACCCGAAAAATGAGAGGACTATCTGTCTACGGTCAAAATCAGGCTCGTTCATTGCAAGGAATATCGGGATTGAAACGTGATGGGTTGAAGATTGACCCCGGGTTCGATCGAACCAAGATACGAGGTCAAAATGTTCATCCTCGAGAACATTGAGTCCAAGACCCCAGGATCAACCCTAATCCCGAATAAGCTCGAAGAAACATTACCGGAATGAATAACGGAAGGCGAAATATCCCTAATCAACTATCATGGCAGGAATCTCGGTATATATAAATGATAACCCGGCTAATTAGTAAATCATGAGATTTTTACCTTTTACAGAATTGTACCTAAAGTAGGACTCCCCTACTATATAAAGGGATCTGATTGTTTGTAATACATATTGTTACCCGCATCCCAACGTAATATAATATTATTTTCCTTCTATAAGCTACTGTTCTTCTATATCGTCTGAATTGCATCAAGTTTAAATGAGACTCACGTTTCAAGACTATAACTGTTCAAGTTGCACGGTTTGAATTTATTTTATTATTATTCGTTTTAATTACAATTCGATATATTGCTTTATGTCAAATTAATCCACATATCATCAAAACCACTTACAAATTCAATTGTTATCCGATTTTGAGGGTAAACACATATAATATAATTTTATTCTTGATGGCTAGAGATATTGTGTTTACTTGCATTATTATGATTTTTTCGTAAAATTTTAATTTCTCATTAATAATATAGTATTTGTAACAAGTTTTATTTTTCCTTTTTTTTTTAAATTTTTTATTCTTTTATTTACAATATTAGATATGAGATTTCGACCAACAGGAATTGTGGTGGAGTGTTAACACCAGTAAATATTCATTCATTCTTAACCAATAATTTAGAGTTCGAGTCCTAGACAAGGAGTTCGAGTCATATTTTTTAGGGAACGTTTTACCCAAAAGATATGTTTGAATCAAATAGCATAGCATCTTCAATAGATATTATCCATCATTATGTAAGATTTGATTCTATTGATTATTCATCATTAGAGGGATAAGTGTTACTGCTATTTTTAAATAATTAATATTTAAGAATCACTGAGCTAATGTGTAAACCTAATAATTTAGGTTAAACAAATTAAGATAAAGAATCTCTTAACAAAGAGAACTGTTTAATCTTTTTATAAATTATTAGACCAAACTTAAAATCTAAACTGATTTAATGACAAGAGAAAATGAATTAAAAAAACACTCAATAAATGGAACCAATCAACGATTCCCTTTTTAACTATTTGATAGAAATCGGTTTTGACTTATTATGATAAAGCAAATGGTTTCAGAATCATTTCTCAAAAGAGAAACATAACTTAGAGCTCAATGGAAATAGAGAGAGTCAGTTATGTCGTAGGAAATAATGATAAATATCAAATATTAAAATTTATAATCAGAAATTGTCAATACTAAATTAATTAGAAAAAAATAGTGGGTGAGAACTATAAAGTGCCAGGTTCAAATCTCACTGAAGAAATAGTACTAAGTTACTGTTTAAATAGAAATAGAATTCTTGGTCAAAGTCAATATCTAGAAAATATCGGGTTACTGATAACTAAAATTTACTCTATTTTTCTCAATGATGTAAGAAAAATTTATCAAAAAATAAAAGTTATTGACTGAGAATATAAGATATGAACTTTTAATCAGTCCCAAATATTCAGTCTTAAAGCTCAGAGAATAACAGTGTAGATTTCAGTAATAGTCGTATTTGTTACACATGAAATGTCAGCCCTTATACAGGAGCGTACAATTGTAACAGTTACCTTACTTAATTTGGGTTCATTAATGGGATTAATTGTATCAATTACCCGTTACAACGTTCAACCGTAATAGGAACATTTATGACCAGGGATTCCTAGTAACGGCATCGATTTCCCTTTTTTATTTACTTTTGGTTCGTGTATCTTTCCATTTTTGCAGCATTTATTCATTCTGCTCTTGTTTCCTTCCTTATAGCTGTCAGGTCCGGTTTGCTCTTCAGTACAACCCCCTGGGTGTTTCTCCCATGCCTTCTCCTGCAGTCGTTAATTCCTTATGTCAACGTTCCACGTATCATGCCTCGTCAGCTAGCTGACAGTCTACGTATCATGTCTTTTTTTTGTTCACCAATACAGATTGTCCCCCCACTTTCTGAATATTCTCAGCTGAATATTCGGAAAGTAGTATATTTTTATGGCGTGAATTCCTAGCTGCCGTTTCTCGAGTATCATTATGCCTTCCTAGAATCGATACGACATATGTCACATTCATTTAATGCTCATGCCACGTGGCTTCATATGGTTGGATCTGAAGTTTCTTTGTGCTGTTTACAGTTTTCAGCGGTTATGTCAATCATGAAGTGACGGTTCCATTATGACGCTTAATAATGACCAATTTTTAATGCCGATTGTATTTCCTTATAAATACTTCACACGTTTTGATTTCTTGAAAACTCTTCTTTTTATATCCATTATCTTAGTCCTTCTTGGTACCTTTTCTATGTATTTCCTTCGTTAATCATGTCTTCATCAACACCAGACCCTTGCAAACTTGTGATCGTTGGCGAACTTGCTCCCTCTACTGCCCCTACTAGAAGTAGGAGAGGTGGTAGACTTTATTGCCTTGGTTCGTTATCTATTCGTGGTTCCTCTTCTCAAATTGGTTCTATAAGACCATCTTCTTCTAAACCTAGGGCTCCTTTGACTCCTAAATCGTCTTCTTGAAATAGGGACTAGAATGTACCTCTACGTGAGCCTATAATTGCTGAGATTGTTCCTCAAGAACTTTCTTTTGTATCTTATCGTGAAACCAACAGAAATCAAGGTTTTTCTATGGCCTCCCTTAAACCCGCTGATCTTTATTAGAGTTTAATCACTCGTGGCCTTCTTTCATTAGTTCAATGAGAATGCTATTGGAAACTAGATTTTCCAGTTTTAATCGCTGGTACTAACCAAAGAAACACTTCTTACCATGCATGTTTTTTTTTTTTTTTTATACCCACCCCTTTATTTTAGGATTCAATCCTCATATTGATCTAGTGATCATTGAATTTTGTCGTTACCTTAATGTGTGTCTTGGCCAGATTGGTCCCATAGTGTGAAGGGATGTAGCATGCCTTCGTTATTTTCCAGATTTGGTCTTCGTCCCTTTTACCTTTCGTCACTTACTTCACCTTTAATCCCCAAAGTTATTTCGTAGAGGGGTCTTTTCCCTCGTGGTTAGAAGTAAAAGTGTGTGAGTTAGCCTCAAGGATGACAGAGACCGTGGCTGGTAATCCCGTTGTGTTGCTAATTCCAGTAGTAGGTTGGTGGATGAAGAGAACATGCCTTTTCCAGAAAAATAAACTTTGCACATAAGTTTTCTTCCTTTTGTTTTTTACCTTAAATTCCTTCATTTAATCATATACCCATCTTTTCAGCAACTATGGAAGTCTTTGAAGAGATTTCTGATTTACGTACTTGGGAAGAAAAAATATTGACTGCTACTCCTATGGACAAGAGATCATGGTAATTTCTCTCTCAAAAATTTGGGTAGAACGTGAAGAAGCACGGTACCCTTCACTCTCATAGTTCTTCTATTTTTTTTTACTTGTTCATATGTAAATTTTTCATCATCCCATTTTTTTAATAGGGTTTGCTATTCGTGGCATCAGTCCCGCATCTGTTCCATCAACAAGGCTTTCTGTAAGCTTTGCTCAGGAATGAATTTTAAGCGCTTATTCCTCCAAGAGGAATACTGTTGAAGGTCGTAGGTATGATAATGAAGAGGAAGTTGAAGAAGGTTCTTTGGTGAGAAGGCCGCATGTTAGGAGACGTGTAATTTTTGACGATGAAACCCCCACTCCTCATGACCCTCCCCCGAGTTCAATTCCTTTCAGACCTGTTGATGAGCCAGAAAATATTCCCCTAGAAATTCCTGATAAAGATGCAATTAATCCCCCATCAAGTCCATTTGAAAGGTTGTTTGCCCATGGCTTTGAGAGTGAAGAAGGCTCCGTGCCTATTTCTAAAGAACTGCATATTTCTTCCCTTCCAGTGTAATCTACTGTTGACCCCCCTATATCTTTACCTGGTGTTACTCCAGTTGTTACCTGCGTTGCTGCTTCTCACGTGAAGCTGAGCCTTCTAGCAGCAGGAGGGGAATGAGAAAAGTTGCAGTTGAGGTTCCTAAAGGTGAAATTTTGGTTAGGAAGCCTGGTCAAGCAGATCTTTGGCTAAAACCACTGCTAGGGCCCATGGAGAAGCAAAAATTGGAACGCCATAGTTCATTGACTTTAATGAATGATATTGTCCATTCTTCTCTGAAGGTATAAGTTTTTTATTATTTTTCTTCCCTTCATTTTCACATCTATAACTCTCCTTCTCTTGCCTCTTTTTGGTAGATCAATCTGATTGGTACAGAGCTTATGAAAAGAGCCTTTCTGGCTGACGAACAATTAATTAAATTGAGTACCGAGGCTAACAATTAGAAAGAATAATTTGAAGGTCTCCAATTGGAGAAGGACGTTCTTGCAGAAGAAAAAAGTTCTTTGGATTGACAAATATGAATGAATTCTACTGAGTTGGCGGTTGAAAAACTCTTCTTCTAGTTAGCTCGACAAGGATAAAGATAGAATGGAATCATTTTTTGCTGAGCAACTTTTCAAGGCTACTAAAGAGATAAGGAGTTTGAAAGAAATCCTTAATCAAAACGAGGTTTACACGGGTAAATTGTTTCAAACACTTACCCAAGCTAAAAAAGAACCCATACTTCTACAGATAAAATTCAGTTCTTAGAAAGTTCTCTTGCTCCTGTGAAGACTGCTTATGAAGACTCAAAATTAGAAAAAGAAGAGTTAAGAGCCGAAATTGATTAGTAGGATAGAGACTATGAGGCCCTCAAGGATAAGTTATCACATGATATAAGCTGGGCTTTTCTGAACACTCGCCTTAAGACTTTAACTGAAGCCAGTCAGGAAGGTTTTGACCTTGATGTTGAGATTGTTTGGGCTAAAGAAGAAATTGATCAAACTCAGCAATATCTAAGATTTTCCAACCCTGAAGATGAAGGTTCTAAGGGTGATGGAGTTGGACTTTTTCCTGGCGAAGCTGATTTTCAGGCCTCTTCTCCCCAAGTTGATGATGCTCCTTAGCTTTTCTCTTTTACTTGGAACTTCCCTATGTTGCCTTTGTTTCAACAACTTTTTGAAATTTTTTTTGGAAGGCTTGTTTTTGCTTGCCCATGTCTTTTTGGGGCTAGATGATAAAAAATATCATCCTTGTTCTTTAGGGTTAACATATATAAATGTTTTTATTGCTTTTCTCTCATTTTATGCCTTTTGCCCTTTAAATATTTGAGCTTTCACTTGCACTTAAGAATGCTTTAATAAACTTGCCTTCGATATACAAGGATTTTTATAAAAGATGGCCTTTTTAATTATCGACACTGATGAAGATTACGTCTCATCTTTATATTGGTGCAAATATATGAAACATGAAGTAGACATGAAAAGAGAAATAATTTGAAGAAGTTTTATTCTTTGAACTTTCAAATAAATTTCATATATCATTCTCATAATTGTTCATACTATAGATTCATAACTACATTCATTGTAGTAGGTTTACAAATTCAGGCCTACTTTCCCACAACATAGTTTATGGCCTTAACCTAGAAACTCATGGGGATATCTTGCATCCTTTTTGCGAGTTTGAACTCCTTTGAAAATTTTTCAAGGGTCTCTTCAAGGTTTTGATCTAAACTAAACTATGCCCTTGGTATACATTTTTCTACCTTGTGTACTTCTATATGCATAGTCCCCTTAGTGTTGGAGCATTGAAATATGAAATCTCGAACACTTGAGCAACTCCTTTATTTTGGTCCTTTCCTTGTAATTGGAAAATACAAACGGGACTTGGAGATAATTTTTTAGATGATGACCGCGTAACCTTTTTTTCATAAGAAAAATTGTAACCTAGACCGAGAATAATTCAATTTTTTGCATGTCTTTCGGGTTTAAAATCATCATTTGGTACGAGCCAATTTTTTTCCTATCATCTAAAATAGTTAGTAAAATTGAAAAGAACAAAATAAAATTGAACTTATGTGATACCTGACCCTGGTTATTTCCTCGTCTAGAAGTAATACTTCTTCAAATGAACTGCATTCCAGTTCGATGGTAACACCTTTCCATCCATGGTTTTCAACTCGTATGCTCCTTTTCCAGCAATGCCTCAAACTCTATATAGGCCTTCCTAATTTGGACTCAACTTTCCTGTATTTGCCGCTTTCTTTGACCGGAACATCTTCTTGAGATTGAAGTACCCAATCTTAAAATACCTCAAATTGGCTTTCTTGTTATAATATCGTTCAATCGTCTGCTTTTGAGTTGCCATTCGAATTAATGTTGCTTCCCTCCTTTCTTCTAACAAATCCTAATCCATTCGCAGTCTTCCTCATTTGTTGCTTTAGTAGCATCCGCGTACCTCGTACTTGGTTCACCTATCTCCACCAAAATTAAAGCTTCTGCTCCGTATACAAGTAAATATGGAGTCTCACCCGTACTTATTTTTGCTGTCATTCGATAAGCCCATAGCCCCCACAATAATACTTCTAGCCATTTGCCTTTTGATTCTTCTAATCTCCACTTCAAGTTATTAATAATAACTTTATTTGTTGATTCATCTTGTCTGTTGGCCGCGGGGTGGTAAGGTGCGGAAGTTATCCGTTTAATCTACCAACTTTGAAAGAATTCTGTGATTTTTGTGCCTATGAACAGCGGTCCATAGTCATATATGATTTCCTTTGGAACACTAAATCGACATATAATGTTTTGCCAAATAAAATCCCTGACTTCTTTTTCCCTCACCGGTTTGAACGCACCTGCTTCTACCCATTTTGAAAAATAATTTGTCAAAACTAACATAAATCGTACCTTTCCTTTAGGTTGAGCAATGACTCTACAATGACCATGCCCTATTTCATGAAGGGCCATGGTAAAATAACTGAATGCAACAGTTCTACTAGGCGGTGCGTGTTTTTGGCATATCATTGACATTTATCGCCCCAAGCTACAAAGTTTTCTGCTTCTTCTTCCTTTTTGGCCAATAATATCCTGCTCTTATTAATTTTTTTACCAACGATCCTACCTCTGCGTGATTGCCATAATGCCCCTCATGTACGTCTCTCATCACATACTCTATTTGTGATAGGCCGAGACACCGTGCTAAAGGTCCACCAAATATTTTTCGATATAAATTTCCACAACTTAAGCAATACCAAATGGCTTTTTGCCGAAGAAATTGTGACTTTTTCTTGTCCTCAAGCAAGATACCGTACTGCAAAATGTTCACAAATTTGTTTCTCTAATCCTAAGTTAGATTATTAAAACTTACCTCACTCTTGTCTTGGTCAAGTGCCGAGTGAAACACATGTATCACGATAGCATTTTTTGCAATTGTTACATCCGCGACTGACGCGAGATTTGCCAACGGATATGCTTTTGCATTCTCTTCCCCGGGTATCTCCACGGCCTTCCATGGCTGGAATTGTCTAAGCAATTCT
This sequence comes from Nicotiana glauca, assembly GCA_026770625.1. NCBI lineage: Eukaryota > Viridiplantae > Streptophyta > Magnoliopsida > Solanales > Solanaceae > Nicotiana > Nicotiana glauca. Next base: position 68,069 of record MU699671.1, on the reverse strand, counting down.
CGTACCTTTTTCAAGTATTGCTGTATTCACATTTCTCTTGCCACGTAGGTCCCTGCATTTGGTTAACCACCAACTGCGAGTCACTTTTGATCACAATCTGTTCTATACCAAGTCCTTGGGCCAATTCCAAACATGCAATTACAACTTCTTACTCTGCCTCATGTTAGTGATTGGATAACAGTTTATTGCTTATCTTATGACTTCCCATGAAGGTGGAATCAGAACAGTTCCAAAACTTGCTTTTTTAACATTTGAAGAACCATCGGTAAATAAGGTCCAGGTCCCTAGATTAGCTCCGGTAAATACCTGTAGTTCCCTTTCTGCTTTTGGAACTAAATTTTTGTTAAAATCTGCTACAGTCTGCTAAAACTTGCGATTTTATTATAGTTCTAGGTTGATATATGATATCATACTCACTGAGTTCTATTGCCCATTTAGCTAATCTACCTGATAAATACTTTTTGTGTAGTATATTTCTCAAGGGGAAAGCAATTATAACAGAAATAAGATAACATTGAAAATAAGGTCTTAACTTCCTAGATGCCATACTTAATGCAAAAGCAAGCTTTTTCAAGTGTGGATATCATGTCTCAGCAACTAGTAAAGATTTACTAATATAATAAATTAGGGATTTCTTACCTTTATCCTCCCATACCAACACCGTACTTACCGTCATTCCTGACATAATGAGGTAAATGTGAAGCGTTTCACCGTCTTTTGGTTTCGCTAGTAAAGGCGAATTTTATATATACGACTTTGGGTCCTTGAGAGCTTGTTGGCACTCACCATTCCAATCAAACTGATTCTGCTTTTTTCAATACTGAAAATAATTTAAAACTCTTTTCTGACGACTTCGATATAAACCTCCACAGTGCTGCTATCCTGCTTGTTAATCTTTGCACTTCTTTCTTGCTCGTGAGTATATCTGGTATTTCCTCAATAGATTTGATATGCACGGGATTCATTTCAATATCCCTATTAGAAACAAAAAAAACCTAGAAACTTACCTGAAGCCACGCAAAAGTACGTTTTTCGGATTTAGCTTCATATTATACTTGCTTAGAATCTCAAAAGTCTCTGACAAGTGTTGAAAATAATCTCCCTCCTGTGCTGACTTGACTAACATATCGTCTATGTGGACTTCCATAGTTTGTTCCAAATGTTCTTAAAACATTTTAGTCACCATTCTTTGATTTTTGGCTCTAGCAATTTTCAAGCCAAATGGCATGACTTTATAACAGTAAGTCCCCCTGTCTTTGATAAATGAAGTTTTTTCTTCATCTAGAGGGTCCATTTTTATTTGTTCATATCCTGAGTGTGTATCTAAAAACTGAAAAAGTTCATTTCCTGTGATAAAATCAATTAGTTGATCTATATGCGGTAAAGAAAATTAATCTTTAGTACAAGCCTTATTTAAATCAGTATAATCTACACAAACTCGCCATTTTCCATTCTTTTTGGGAACTACCATTGTATTAGCTAACCAGTCATGGTAGTTTACCTCTCGTATTGACCCAATTTTTAAAAGTTTTTGTACCTCATCTTAGATCACTTATTTTTGAAGGATCCTTGCTTCTTCTTCTTCTGCTTGACAGGTGGATATAATCGATCCTCATTCAGTTTATGGGTCATCATCTCCGGTGGTATACCTGCCATATTTGAGTGAGACCAAGCAAAGAAATCTGCATTAGCTCATGAAAATTTAATTAAATTACCTTTCATTATGGGCTTAAGTTTACTCCGATGTAAACTTTTCTATCTGGCCAGTGTACAAATAACATTATGACTTCGAGCTCCTCGGTAGATTTCTTAATGTTCTCATTTTCCTCAAGCTCCCGAATTACCTCGGGTCTCGAATATACATCAGTTTGCCCTAGTGTGTATTCATTTGATACTTTAACAGCAACGCTCTCAACTAAATTCCTTAATTTCTATTCCTCATTTGAATCGTTGGCTCATGTGCTTGTAGATACCACCGAGTTGATATTTCGTGAAGCTTTTTGGTCTCCGCAGGTTTGATGGATTCCCCATTGTGAAAGAAATTTGATGACTTGATGAAAAGTGGATAGGAAAACATCCATATCATGAATACATGGCCTTTCTAGAATCATATTACAAGCCATATCCGCGTCTATCACCTGGAATTTCGTATACTTGATGACACTTTCTGCAAATGTGGTAAGTACAACTTCCCCTTTTGTAACTATGCTTGAATTATCAAACCCAAACAAGGTTTATGCTTTTGGTATGACCTTATCATTATCTTAAATTTCATTCTCCGTAAATTGATGTTTACTGAGCTACCTGGATCAATCAAAAGTCGTTTATATTTGTATCATTAACAAGCAAAGATATTATCAGTGCATCATTGTGAGGAATCATCAAGCCGTCCACATCTTCATCATCGAATGTTATACTGTCCCCATCCAGGACTTGGTGAACTCGCTTCCCGTGGGTAATTGTGACTTTTGACGTATTTTTTTGCGGCTGTATATGTTACTCCCTTGACCTCATCTCCCCCGGTTATGACGTTGACTATTTTTTTGGTAATGGAGGTTTCGGGGGCTTTTGTGTGTTCTTCATGTACGATTATCTTCCTTTCTCAATGAACAAATTAGTAATATAACTTTAGAAATGTTCAACCACTCCATGTAGAAGCCTACAATCTGTTGTTCTATGGCTATGATCTTTATGAAACGCGCACCAGAACTCTAGATTTCTTTTGATCAAATCTGATCTCATTTCTTTAGGCCAGCGCACCTTATCTCTCATACCTCTTAAAAAAGAAACTAAGTCGAAAATGATAACATTAAAGCTTTAATCTCATATCCTTGCTTGCGTTTTGGAATCATAGCCTCTGGCATCTCGTTCTTTTTTGAAACTGGATGCTTGTGTCTTTTTGCCTTGGTCTTGAATCGAATCATGCATTTTCCTGTTTTGATCGAGAGTCTCACCCTGCAGGTCCCATGTATGACTTGTACCTATTTTTACCAGAACTTTTTTCTGAATCTGAACGTCTCAATCCTGTCCTTTCATCGACTTTTGGCTGTGCGACCGTATCTTCTTCTATCTATAACTTCATATTATACCTATTGTACACATCGTTCTAAGTTGTTGTTGGAAATTCTTGCAAACTTTCTTTCAGCCTCCTCATAGATTCTAAACTTTTCTCATTCAAGTTGCTTGCGAATGCCTTAACTTCCCAGTTATCGGGTACTCGAGGTAACATCATCCTCTCCCGTTGGAATCTATCTATGAATTTCCTAACTCCCATGTTTTACCTTAAATATGTCTTCCATCCTTTTATCAACTTTCTAAGCTCTTGAATGTGCTTTTGTAAATCAATATGCAAGCTCAATAAAAGAATCGATAGAGTTTTCAGGTAAAAGAGACTACCATGTTAACAGTCCTTTCGTGAGTGTTTCACCAAACTTTTTAACCAAAGCCTATTAGTTTTCTTGCTTGGTTAAATCATTGCTTTTCACGCCAGTAGTGAATGCAGTCATGTGATCTCGAGGGTCTGTTGTTCCATCATATTTTGAAATTTCATGCATTTAAAACTGTTTAGGAATTGGTAAAGGTGCTGCACTCGGCTTTCATGGTTGTTGTGGATACTTGTCTATATCCATACCTTTGCTCACGGGTGGTACACCGGTAGTTGCTCTATACGATTCTATTTATCTTTCAACTGTTTCTGCAAAGTTAGCACGAAACATTGTAAATTAGAATTATTTGGTATATTTGATCCTCCACCACGAGATTGATTAGGAATTTCTCCACTTCCTGAGTTATTAAGCGCTGAACATGGGTTCTCCAATGTTTTCGCAATCACTGGTGGGGTAGTTTACGGTACATTGGGTAATCCTCTGACAATTGCCTACAGTGCATTGTTTACGTGTTCTGCAATCAACTACTTTAGAGCATCCTGCTCTACGGTTTGGTCGTCACATTGCTAATCATTAGCGCACGAAGCAGATCTTTCAAGTGAATTCTCACGGGATTGCCGAGGGGATCCTGTAGGTGTGTGGTATGGTGGAGTTTCACCTTGTTGGTTCAACTGATCGTTCTCATTAACGGTTGACATACTTGGTTGTTGAAATTAAAGTTTAGAAAGTGAATAGATTATATGTTTCCAGATAACGGAACCAGTTTGTTTATTCAATAATAAAGTTCTTGGTCAAAGTCAATATATAGAAGAATTCATATGAATGGTAGGCGGTGCAGGGCGGTGAGGGTGCGTTGGGGAGCGGGGTTCTGTTTGAACCCGCAAAATTTACACCCGCCCCGCCCCACATCCGTAATTTTTTGAACTCTTATGCATTAAACTACAAGAGAGATGATAAGATGATCTAAGTACTAATAAACCAACGAAGAATTCAAACATTTTGGATAATTGAATTGAAAGGGCAGAATAAATTTTAATTCCTTTAACAAAAAATTCTAGTATTAATACCAGAAGAAAGCATGCACTTCCATCTGTACATGGAAATTTTTTTGTGAAATCAGAAAATCCAGCAAACTCTATGTTAAAGTTTCTTTTTTATTTTATTTGAAAACTAGAAGTCTAAAAAGAAAGAGGAAGGAAGAATATATACCAGGACGGAGGAAAGTGTTTACTGTTTATTGCTTGATTTGAGAATAATAAAAAAAATGGGATCTTTAGAAACTAAAATAATACTTAAAAGATTGGATTAAAAAGTTTCAATAAAACTAAATCGATTGAGTTCTTTATAATGTAGGACAAAATAACAAATTAAATGGGTTTAGGACAAGTTTGCTATGTTCAGAAGCAGTATGTAGTCAATTCATGACTTCAACCAGCAACCGTCTCGCAACTGCTTAATTTTAAATAAGAATGTTTCTAACCCGCACCGCACCTGCAAAACTCAAACCCGCACCGCACCCCGATACATCTAAACCGACCCCGCCCCGCACTTGCCTCGCCCCATTGCCATCCTAGGAATTCGGTTTACTGATAACCAAAATTTACTCCACTTTTCCCCAATGATGGATCAAAGAATGAAAATAATTGACTGAGAATGTAAGATATGAACTAATAATTACTCCCAAAATTTAAGGCTTAAAGCTCGGAGAATAAAGCAGAGAATAACAATATAGATTTAAGTAATAATCGTGTCCTTTACAAATGGAATATCAGCCCTTATGCAGGAGCTTATAATTGTAACAGTTCCCTTACTTAATTTGGGATCATTAATGGACTAATTGTATCGATTGCCCGTTACAACATGCAATCGTAACACAAATACTTATGACTAAGGATTCTTTATAACCGCATCGATTTTCCTTCCTTATTTACTTCTGATTCGTGTATCTTTTCATCTTTGCAACCTTTATTAATTCCGGTCTTGTTTCCTTCCTTACAGTTGTTAGGTCAGGTTTGCTCTTCAATATAATCTCGTAGGTCTTTCTCTCGTGCCTTTTCCTGGACTCGTTAATTCCTTCTGTCAACGTTCCACGTATCATGCCCCGTCAGCTTGCTGACAGTCTATGCGTCATGTCTCTTTTTTTTTATCTCTTTACCAATACAATTACGTATGCTCATCTCCCTAAACATTTGTAAGTTATTTGGTACATGTGCTTATGCGAGGTAGCTGATAACCGATAAAATAATTGAGGTACGGAAGCTGTGACCCGAACATTACCATTATAAAAAAAGTAATAATGAGTAGGAAGTCAATGACGCTATACGTACAAGTGATACAACAAGCCTTTCCTGCAGAAAAAAATAGACGAGAAAAAGAAATTGAGCGGAGCATCAAAGGACATGCGATTAAATTATGAGGTTTTTTGGTTTGACTATTCAATATCCGATATCCAATGGCCATTTAGGAGTGATCCTTATAACCAAGAATTTTGTATTCCCAGGATTCGAACATGAGAATTGAGATCTCTACCTAAGAGTAAAAAAGTGAAACAGTCTATTCTATCCCACCACAATTCACATACATAGTTATATGTGGATAAGAGTTGGAGCGTGACATAAATAAACTAATGGATTTATTTTATATAGATCAACAATATAAGAAGTTTTCAAATTATAAGTATATTTTAATTTATTGTAACGTCTTACATATGTGAACTATAAAATAATGTGGTAGCTGAAATTAATAAGTTAGTTGCAGAACTGATACATGGTTATGGGCCTATGGCAATGAGATGGTTAAAAGTTAGAGGGTGTTTGGATGGGCTTAAAAGCTGATCAAACCAGTTTTTAAATACTTTTTTATTTTTTGGAGTGTTTGGCAACAAAAAAAAACTACTTAAAAAAAGCTAAAAAGTGCTTTAAAAAGCCAAAAGCAACAAGTTGCTGACCCCAACTTTTTTTATTTTGGCTTAAAAGCCATTTTGGTTTGACCAATAAAATTACTCTCTTGCCCTTATAAATTTTTATAATACTAAAATTACCCTCTTCTTTCCTCTTCATCTTCATTTTTATAATACTAAAGTTTTTATATTTTCATCTTTTTAATAAGAAAAAGTGCTTACCACCACTTGTTTGCCAAACACTTCAACAGTTTTTTTTAAGTTTCAGCACTTTTATCTAAACATGTAACTGCTTATTTATAAAATAAGCTCCAGCATTTAAAAGCTGCTTTTAAGCATATGTGCTTAAAAGCTATTTTTTTAAGCAAATCCAAACGGGCTCTTAGATGATAGAAATAACAACTCACCCCACCTTTAGTGGATCCCACCCGAATCAAATCCTATCTTTTTGTTTGGTACGGTGTAAATTATGCATGACAATAGAGAGACAATTTATTGATTTTGAGTTTTTTTTTAAAAAAAAAAGTTTGTTGAAATGATATTATATAATTAAGTTAAATTATGCGTAATAATACAAGTTATGTGGATTGATATAATTATTACCTTTATCTTTAATAAATACAGGAAAACTGAAAATATAGTACATAATCAGTTACATAATAAGTTAATTACACTGATAGCGCATTTTTTTCTTATAATATCAGTATAAAAAGGGGCAACCCAGTGCAATAAGCTTAGGTGGTCCACGAAAGGGTCGGACCACAAATGATTTATTGTACACACTATTATCCTATATTTCTATAAAAATCTGCTTCCACGACTCGAACTCGTTACTACCTAGTCAATTAAAACTCAAATAACTGCTTGGAAGGTGCAAAACTGCAAATTTATAACAGAAGTCTGTCGAAAATACCAATTAATGCCTACCATCGAATTAAATTAAGCTAGGTGAAATAAGGTGTACAAGAAAAAGAAAAAGAAAAAGAAAAGGAGTAGAGGAGGTACGATTGGGCCAGTACGGTTGGCTGATTCATCAAGTACCTGCATTCATTTAAAATTTTATCTTTCATTTTCAAGTGTTAGATTGAAGCTTTTTTATCTGCTTCATAATCTCTTATCCAAGTACACATAGGTCATTATACATGGATATACATGTTCAAAGAATCAAGAAATACAATATTATCGATACATTCAACTGTTTATTTGTCATTGATTAATTTGGATTATTTCATTCATTAAGGTGTGTTTGGTATGAAGGTGGTACGAAGGAAAACATATTCGGGAAAACATTTTACAGTTTTTCCATATTTGATTGGTTTAAAAGCTTTGGAAAACGTTTTCCTCGTGAACTCATTTTTCTCCAATTGAAGAAAAATATTTTCCGTATCAAGAGAAAGGGAAAATATTTTTCAAAACTCTTTTTTGACCTTCCCCACACCATTTCCTATCCCCACCAACCCATC
>MU699671.1:40332-54663 GCA_026770625.1 Nicotiana glauca | reverse complement strand
GGGGGGGGGGGGGGGGGGGGGAAGAACTAGGGCTTGAGTTTTGTTATTTCAAATTGGATTTTGATGGGTCATTTGAGCTCGGATTTGGGAGTGCTTGATATGTATAGACTCGTGGCGAGATATGGAATCCGATGATGTTAAATTTTCTAAATTTCGAGAAGTGGGCCTGGAGCTCGAGTTTTGCAAATTTGGTGATTTTCGATATTTTTCGATTCTTTTTGATTGGGTTATGTTCTCTTAGACTATTGTGACGTATTCATTGTAGTTTTGGTCAGATTCGACGAGCGAGGAGGACTATTTGTGAGGCAAGGGCATAGCGAGCTAGGATTTTGGCCGGCTTGAGGTGAGTAATGATAGTAAATGATATCCTGAGGGTTTGAAACCCTGGATTGCACAACGTAGTGGCTATATTGAGGTGAAACACGGGCTTAATGACGAGCGCGGGATTGTTTACTATTGGGGATTGTGACTTTGCTTGTCTCGACTTATGTTTTTACCGCGTATTTGACCGAGATGTGTTTATTATCAATATGACTTTGGCTTATTGCCATATTTTGGGCTTCACGCCGACTACTTGAATCCTTCGTGGATTTTTATCACTATTTCATTACTATTTTGATATATTACTTGAACTCAACCCTGTTGATTTTACTGTTTTACAAACTCAGCCACTTAAATCAAATTCTGAGAGTTAAATGATATTTCCACTGTTGTTTGGGGTGAGCACTACTATTCTATTGATGCCCGAGGGGCTTATGATTTTTTCTGGATTGTGAGGCCGACGGCTATATGTGAGGATATGCTGAGTGATATGAGATGCTTTATATGCCACGAGGTGTCTTGAGTGATGGGAGGCCGAGTGATGTGAGGTCGAGTGCCGAGTGATGATTCCACGAGGTGGCTTGATATAGCGCTTGGGCCGTAAAGGGCCCTTCCGGAGTCTGCACACCCGCAGAGAGCGTGGGTACCCATATGATCTCAGAGTGAGCCCGAGGAGCTGATACTATGCTGAGTGACTAAGAGTGAGCCCGAGGGGCTGATACTGTACTGAGCGATTGATACTGGGCCCGAGGGGTAGATTTACTACTCACTATTTAGTTGCTGTTTTACCTGATTTACCAGTTCTTAAAAGGAGATTTCATTTGACTCTTTACGGTTTTACAACTCTAAATAATTACTGCGTGATATAGAATTGCCTTGTGCATTTATGTGTTTTCATGCCTTCGGTTATTATTTATTATTATTGCTCACTGGGTCGGTGTACTCACATTACTCCCTGCACCATGTGTGCAGATTCAGGCACAGCAGAGTTCGCACTTGAGCACCGATTCCTTCCAGACCAGGCAGCGAGTTGGAGTTATGAGGTAGCTGTTGACGTCTGCAGCCCCTTGTCTTCCCTATCTTACGTCATTTGTATTTATTCAGACTATTGTATAGGATATTACACTTTGTAGACTTATAGCAAACTCTGTAGTAGCTCATGAGTTCTGACACCCCAGTTTGGGCTGTGTCGGGATGGTTTTCTTTGCTATCATCGATGTTTCCGCATTTATAACTATTTTATACGTATTTTGGATTTAATAATGTTAATTAATTGTTAAAAGAGTTGTTTGCGTTGTTCTCGCCAACCTTGTCTTCACGAGAGGCGTTATCACAACCGGGTTTGAAAATTGGACCGTAAAAAGTTGGTTTTAGAGCCTAGGTTACTAGGTCTCACGAGTCATGAGCAGGTTTAGTAGAGTCTTGCGAAGTAGTACGGAGACGTCTGTATTTCTCCTTTAGAGGCTGCAGAACCTTTAGGAAAATTCCACATTCTTGAAATTCTTGTCGTGCGAAGTTGTTGATTTGAGTACTAAATTTATCTTTATTCTATTCTCTCACAGATGGCGAGGACACGAGCTACCGGATGTGGCAGACAACCACCACTGCCACATACTGCAACTACCAGAGGCCATGGATGAGGTCGTGCTCGTGGCAGAGGCAGAGTAGCGAGGGCAGCATCTGTTGATCCACCAATTGCCCCAGCTCCGGATCAGGCTCCAGCAGTACCACTTCAGGCACCAGCTGTGCCCATCGTGATTCCTGGCCTTCGGGAGACTTTGGCTCAAATTTTGACAGTTCGCATTGGCCTGGCTCAGGTAGTCTCAGCCACCACAGCAGTAGCTACTTCCCACGCCGGGGGAGGCAATTAGACCCCCGCTGTTCGCACACCTGAGCTGGTAGTGCAGGGATTGCAGACTCCAGAGGCACCTCTAGCTCATCTAGTTGCACCAGTGCGGGAGTTTAGTGTTCTGGCTATGCCTAAGGATTAGCAGCGTCGTCTTGAGAGGTTTGGCAGACTCCAGCCCCCGACATTCAGTGGTGTTGAGGGCGAGGATTCCCAGGGTTTTCATGACAGGTGTCAGCGTATGCTCCGTACAGCAGGGATTCTTGAGTGTAGTGGTGTGGCTTTTACCACCTTTCAATTTACTGGGGCTGCCTTCACTAGGTGGGAGCCGTATGAGAGGCGTAGGCCGGCTGGTGCAACACCTTTGACTTGGCAGGAGTTCTCCACTCTCTTCTTGCAGAAGTATGTACCGCAGTCCTGCAGGGAGGAGCTGCGCATGCAGTTTGAGTGGCTACGGCAGGGAGATACTGTGTCTCAATATGAGATGTGGTTTTCATAGTTGGCTCGTCATGCCGTTTGGATGGTTTCGACTGATCGTGAGCGTGTAAGGAGATTTGTTGATGGCCTTAACTACTATCTTTGTGTTCTTATGACTAGAGAGAGAGAGAGTACTGGGTGCCATATTTGAGGAGGTGGATGATATAGCTCGAGAGAGTGAGGTAGCTTGCCGTCAGGATCGAGAGGAGAGGGAGGCCAAGAGGCCTCTAGGTTCTGGCAGTTACAGTGGCGCTCCTTCTAGGTGCCAGTTCCAGCATGGTAGGGGTCTTTCTTTTAGGCCCGCTCAGTTGGCCCGTCCCGAGTATCGTGGTGCATCTTCAGGTCGTGGTTAACATAGTTCTCAACAGGGTCAGCCTTGACTCAGCGCTCTTCAAGCATAGAGTTCATCTCGTGCCCCATCTGCTCAAGGTTCTTCTAGGCCGAGTGCGTCAGCTAGTCACCTCGAGGCGAGGGGTTCCCTTCAGTCCCATTATCCATCACCTGGGAGTTGCTTTGAGTGTGGAGAGTCTGGGCATGTGTGGAGGTAGTGTCCTCGTCGTGCTGTTAGCTCATCTCAATTGAGGGGTCACCCCTCATCTTCTGGTCCAGTTTCTTCAGCACCCGCCCAGATAGCTAGGAGAGATGTTTTAGGTGCCCCAGAGGTGGAGGTCTATCAGGCAGTGGTCAGGATCGTTTTTATCCTCTTCAGGGCAGGACAGATGCCATTGCTTCAGATGCAGTCATTATAGGTATTATTTCAGTCTGCCACAGAGATGCTTTAGTCTTATTTGATCCTGGTTCCACCTATTTTTATGTGTCCTCATATTTTGCTCATCATCTTGGTACGTCCCGAGGGTGTCTTGCTTTACCTGTTCATGTATCTACCCCGGTGGGTGATACTATTGTTATAGACCATGTGTACCGGTCATGTTTGGCGACTATTGGGGGTCTGGAGACTCGAGTTGATCTATTGCTATTGAGCATGGTGGATTTTGATGTTATTTTGGCATGGATTGGTTATCTCCGTCTCATGCTATTCTGGACTGTCATGCTAAGACAGTCACTTTGGCTATACCGGGTGTACCGAGGATCGAGTGGCGTGGTGTGACTGATTATGTTCCTAGTAGGGTGATTTCATTCTTAAAGGCCCATCATATGGTTGGGAAGGGTTTCCTTTCATATTTGGCGTTTGTGAGGGATGTTGGAGCCGAGACTTCTAGCATTGATTCTGTTCCAGTTATGAGGGAGTTTCCCGATGTATTTCCTGCAGACCTGCTGGGCATGACCTCAGACAGGGATATTGATTTTGGTATTGACCTGGTGCCGGGCACCCAGCCCATTTCCATTCCGCCATATTGTATAGCACTACCGGAGTTGAAAGAATTGAAGGTTCAGCTTCAGGAACTCCTAGATAAGGGGTTCATTCGGCCTAGTGTGTCATCGTGGGGTGCACCGTTTCTGTTTGTGAAGAAGAAAGATTGCACCATGAGAATGTGCATTGACTACAGGCAATTGAACAAAGTAACAATGAAGAATAAGTATCCCCTGCCTCACATTGATGACTTATTAGACCAGCTTCAGGGAGCGAGGGTGCTTCCAAGATTGATCTCCGTTCGGGCTATCACCAGTTGAAGATCAGGGATTCAAATATTATTAAGAGTGCTTTCAGGACTAGATATGGGCACTATGAGTTTCTTGTTATGTCATTTAGGCTGACCAATGCCCCAGCAGCATTCATGCATTTGATGAAAGTGTATTCCGGTCTTATCTTGATTCCTTCATTATTTTTTTCATTGATGATATTCTGGTGTACTCGTGTAGTCAGGAGGAGCACGCGCAGCATTTGCGAGTTTTATTGCAGATATTGAGGGAGGAGAAACTTTATGCAAAGTTCTTCAAGTGTGAGTTTTGGCTCGGTTCAGTGGCTTTGGGCTGAGCACTACTATTCTATTGTTGCCCTAGGGGCTTATGATGTTTTCTGGACTGAGTGACGCATCGGGCCATATGTGAGGATATGCTGATTGATATGAGATGCTTTATATTCCACGAGGTGTCTTGAGTGATGGGAGGCCGAGTGATGTGAGGACGAGTGCCGAATGATGATGCCATGAGGTGGCTTGATATAGCGCTTGGGCCGTAAGGGGTCCCTCCGGAGTCTGCACATCCACAGTGAGTGCGGGTGCCCATATGATCTGAGAGTGAGCCCGAGGGGCTTATACTATGTTGAGTGTGAGCACGTGATTTTTGCGCTATATGAATTACTCCCAGAAATTCAAAACAAAATAACTCCTTTCAGTGTTTTCAATTTTGTGAATTTTTGTGACATTTTATGTTAATTGTTTGCATTTGTTTGTGCATGTTTATTTTATTAATAAAAATAAAAAAAAAAGTACGTTGCATTTGCATTTAAGATTCAATTCTATATTTTAGGATTAAGTAAAAAATAGTGGTTTTATAAAATGGGAAAATAAAAAAAAATGTAGTTTATTTTGCGCATTCTAATTTTAATCTTGAGTTTTGGTAGTTTGTCCTTCAATATTTTTTTTATTAAATATTGTAATTTTAAGTTAATTAATTCAATTTGATAGGTTAACTTGATTTTTAATTTTAATCTAGGGTTTTATTTTAATTTTGGAAGAAGGAAAAAGAATTAAAAAGGAATTGAAAATAAAAGAAAATTTGAAATAAAAAAAAAGCAATAAATTTGGGCCAGTTTCTTTTAAAAACGCCCAAGCCCAAAATGATTTCCCCTCCCATACCCATCCAAATACCCGCCCCAGCCCAAACCATGACCCAATTCCCCCCCTCCCCATACCCCGACCAAACGACCCTGTTTAGGTCCGAAAAGATCCAGGCCGTCGAGGTTACTTTGATCTAACGACCTGGAAGCCTAGATCAATTACTATATAATGGTCGAAAACCCCTCACCCCCTCCCGCCTCGTCTCTCCTCACCCTCGCCCAGAAACCCTAGAGACCCCCTGCCCCCTCCGCCGACTGCCAAAGGCCGGAAATCGCCTCCGCCGGCGGCGATTCTCCAAACCACCCCAAATTTACACCATGTGTTCCTTTTCACCTCCCCATTCCGGATCTAGGTTTGTTTTCCTTCGAATCCCGCCCAAATTTGTCGAAGCTTCAAATCAGTGACCGTCAGCTCCGCCTTGTCCGGTGCCGCCGCTTCCAAACTTCGCCAAAATCACACCCCAAGCTCTCTTCACCCTCCTCTTTCCAAGTCCACCATCAGTAGCCTTCGAATCACTCTAGACCTCGTCGAATCTTGAACCAAATATTGTACCTTAAAAATCCCAAAACCCCCTAGCTCGAGGTCTCATGAGAATTCAAGGTCTAATTTGACTTTAGTCGCGTGTTCTTGATAAGAACACACGGGTAATGTCAAAATTGACCAAAGATTTGAAGATTTAAAGATTTCTTCTCAGTTATTCACTGGTTTGAGATTTTAGGTATTTTTACTTACTTTATCTTTGATATTTAATCTTTATTCTCTCTTCTCGTCTTCCTCTATTCTTTCTTTCACTGTCTGATTCTTTGTTTCCTGTCCTTTTATTTCTTTCACATTGTCCGTGTTTGCATGATTAGCATCAGAATTTGTTTAATAAGTATTTATTTTATGTGTTTGAGTTTTAAGTTGTTTTGAGTTTCTGTCTTTTACCTTGGGCCCAAAATTGCACAAGTCTTTAAGACTCTGTAAGCAAACATGTAAAAGATTCTGAGCTTTCAATTTTGAATTGAAGCTTTATTTAAATCAGAAACCCAAAGGGATTGGATTTGTTTTTTTTTTTTTTTGCAAGTTGGACTGGGTTTGAGCAATTGTGTCAATTTGACCCACGACCCATTTAGCTTGACCATGTTGACCTGGGTGGTAAAGGGTAAAAAAAACCGAGCAGTAAAACGGTAATTTGGGTAGTTTAAGTGAAGAATCTTTGGTAACTGTTCTGGAAACTTCTAGTAGGGGTCTTATAGGAATTTCAGATGCTAGTTTGGCTAACAAGTCAGTAAATGGAGGACTAAGTAGCAAAAAGGAAAATGTAAAAGGGACTAGGATGAAATAATTAATCCTTGAGGACTGCCCTAGTAACTTGCGTATAAAGGCATAGTTACTTGCAGCTAAAGAGAGGGATTAGAGAGCTAAAAAATATAGGGAAACTGGGGCGGCTAGGATTACAAATATACTGTTTCATTGATAAAAATCCAAAAATTCCTGAGATAGTACTCTAAAATTGTTCCAAAACAGCTAAAAAGAGAAAAATGAGTTGAACCTATGGGATATTCAAGTTTTTAGGCCCTGTTTGGTTGAATTTTTAGTGTCGGGTTTGATTTAACATTTTGTTGGTCTAAAATTACTTCAAGCTGGGTTTTCTCCATTGATCCCTGGACTGTGGCATTGCTGTTGACTGCTGTGTACTATTTTGTTGAATCCACTGTGTCTTACCTTTTCTGTATTCCCTTCTTCTTCCAGGTATATTCCAGTTCTTATGGAGTTCACTTGAGCATGTAATTTGAAGCAATGATTTGAGGAGGAAATGAATGTATTGCTATTTGTGGGTTTTACTTGTTCTGCTGTTGTTTCTACTTTACTCTATAGTTTTGAAGTTTGAATCCATGTAACTGCCAAAGTAGGTTTTAGTTAATTTGATCATGTTATTCGTGTAGTAATTTTCCTTTTGATATGGCTGTTAGATGGCACAGTAGTGTTAGATCTAGGCTGTATTTGCTTTATTCCATTTGAGTTTGGTTATGTATTATTAAGGTTAGTTCCGTTATAGTTTTGGATTCATCTTTGGCCTGATGTGGTTGAATGCTAGCTATAACTGTGAATTTCATGTGTTGAATGCATACTTTTGAGAATTACGGTATTAGATAGTTTAATTGACCCATGCATATGTATATCTGTTTTGACATGAAACTGAAATTGAATTTTTTCGTTTGCTTATCATGCTGCACCATGAAATTCCTTTTATTGCTTGTAAGAATTCGATCCTTGATTGAATCAAGTTGAATTTAGTGCTTATTTTGCATAACTGGCAAACAGTTCGAAATTAAACGTGGATAAATCAATATGCGTTTGAGTGCGTAATCAATTTATTTATCTGTTGTTTCTTTGTTAAGAAATTCTGAAATCTGGGAGATAAATGGAAATTCATGAACTTGATTTGCACTCCAAGTTAATTGGGCTTTGTGTTATTGTGCTATTCTGCTATTGTGGCTCATTCGAGGCCCTTGAACTTATTTCATTGGGCCCAGGCCTTGAAAATGGCCAGGATTTGCATTAAGTCAAAAGGGCCTTTTTATTAGTTGTTCTTTAGTTAATAGGTTCGAGTTTATTTAAGCAAATAGCCAGTTTCTAGTCTTTCGAATAGGTCCTTTTGATAAATTGAGGCAGGCCAGGATTAGATCATGCCTATCGAATGAGCCTCGTGGATTAGTTTAGAAACACCTTAATTAGAATGGATTGGAGGTGTGCCATAGTAATCAATTGAACAATTTATGGCCCTCTAAGGCATAGTTTGAATTTCACTTTTAAAATTGGTTTGTGGTGTGCTACGCCAAACAAAAATAACAAATTGCGTGACCCTCATTAATCATTTCTACAAAATATCTAGAACTCGGGGCGCGTCATTTAGCGAACTTCCATGGCACCCCGCAAAGTTAACAATACGTTAGTTGCTTTAGGCGCGCTATTTAATAATTTTATCTTCTTAAACTCGGGTGCACATTTATGTGACCCAAATCCAAATCTCAACAATGTTGAAATACGACGTGGTTCGAGACCTGTTTTAATAGCGTTGCAATATTCCTAAAAAATGACTAAAAGCGGTTAAAGTTTTGCACATAGGTTCGTAATTGTTTAAAATAAGATAATTAAGAAAAATATAACAGTTGAGTGACCGTACTAGAACTACGGAACCCGAGAGTGCCTAACACCTTCTGCCAGGTTAACAGAATTCCTTAGTCGGATTTCTAGTTCGCGGACTGTTAAACAGAGTCAATAATTTCCTCCATTTAGTATTCAACCGGTGACTTGGGACACCATAAATATCCTAAGTGGCGAATCTGAACCTTCTAATAATAAATTCCGTTTAGATTGTCCTTTAATTCGAAAAACTCCTTTATACCCTTCCGGGGGTATAGAAAAAAGGAGGTGTGATAGCTCTGGCGACTCTGCTGGGGATATGAACCCAGAACTTTTGGTTCAGGTTTCAAGAATTCGAGCTTGGAATAATTATTGTATTTGGCTTTGTTTATTATCTGATATTTTATAATGTTGGGCTTAATGTGCAAAATGATGCTTTTACCGCTTTGATATTATTTTAACTATACAAATAAACTGTTACGAATCCCTTCTCTTCTTACCTCCGGGGATGTACTCGTTGGTCGAGAATCCTTATTTTGTTAGTGTCATACCTTAAAATAAGAAAGAGGCTCGGATAAGTTACTAAGCCGGAGGATCTTTCGGGTCCCCGCTACGTAGCCCCCTCCTCGACTCGAGTTGTCCGCTCGGGTACACAGTCTAGAACAAATACCCAAGTTTTGAATCTAGAATAACTCAGCCTCATGCCGGATCCCTAGTAGGAACGTTTGTTTGCATCATGTGTGTCACAACTCCTTTTTCACTACACCCCGCAAGGACGTAAAAGGGGTTTTCCACTTAAAGGACAACCGGAACGAGATTTATTATTAAGATTTCAGATTCGCCACTTGGGAGATTTATGGTGTCCCAAGTCACCGGTTGAATCCCAAACCGAGGAAAATATGACTCTGTTAACAGTCCGCAAACCAGAAATCCGAGTAAGGAATTCTGTTAACCCGAGAGAAGGTGTTAGGCATTCCCAGGTTGCGTGGTTCTAGCACGGTCGCTCAACGCTTGTATTTGGATTTATTTGATTTCAAAACATGTTTTAGCTTACGTGCTTTTTAACTGTAAACCGCTTTTATTATTATTTTCAACGAGAATTGCAACGTAGTGAAAACGTGTCTCGAACCTCGTCACATCAATGCACCCGTGGTTGTTGACACATTTCGACTTCGTTGAGATTTGGATTTGGGTCACATGAATGCGCACCCGAGTTGAGGAATGTAATATTATTAAAAGCGTGCCTAAAGTGACTAACACGTTATTATCTTTGGGGAAGGCCGCGGAATTCGTTAAACAGCCCATCCCGAATTCTAAGTATTTTTAATTAAGCATTGAATGAGGGCCCTGCAATTTGTATTTTATTCGGCGAGGCTCGTCTCATCATTTTTATTTAAAGGTCAATCCTAAAGTGACTATATTTTTCTACTTGCTATTTTGTCTCTAATGATAAAAGAAATGTCCTAATTAATTAATAAGTCTGAAAGGTCCAAATTCCATAATACAATTTCGAACAATTAGGCCAAGAATTGAATAGGTAAAGCACGCCATTCTCAACCAAAAGCTTCAGTTCCGTTATTCAAATATTGGGTAAACTGGGCCCCCAAAACAGTCCAATACACGAAATGCAAGTAAAGTGAGCCTCTGGCCCAAGTGGATGTCAATTTTCTAATTTGGGAGTAAAAGGCTATTGGGCCAACGTGAGCGCTGCAACAGAGCTTGGTTCGAAACACACTAAATACTAATGACGGAACAAAATTGGAATTCACGCAATCACCATTCCACAGCTATTTCACCATTTGATCAACATTTATACTATACCAATTTGACACTCAATCGTTTAAGAGAGTAATTACACCGTCCTGATTTTTAAAAGTGAACAAACGTGCCAACAAATTTACTTATGCTTGCAAGTATAAGACAAAGGTTATACCTTCTAATTGTTATGCTTTTAAACAAATTTGTTAATCTGCTGATGGTAAAACAAATAAGACTAGCGCGAACCATAAACTTTGACTACTGACCTAGAATGATCAACATTTGCATTGAAATATTTGCTTAGAATTGAACTCAATGACCAGCACACTAATTCCAACTTAATTTCAAACTTAAACTGTTTATGATTTTGAATTTTAAACAGAAAATTGCTAAGCTAAAAAAGTATTGACTATACTAAATCTAAAGCTAATCAACTATAAATTAACAGTCCAACAAGCTGATTAACAAAATTCAGCTAGTCCATTATTATATACAATAATAATGCTAATCAAAGCTCAATGAACTACTTGCTTTGTTTAATTTTAACAGACTACATATTGGAAATCAATACAGTCCAAGTCATTTTAAAGTTCTAATTACAGTCCGCTTTTAATCACACTGGACGACTAACTAAATCACACAGAAAATCATTCAAAACGTAACAAACAGTAGATCTATAGCATAAACTTCAGTTTCATTTCATTTTCATCAGGAGATCTACATTAAAACAAGCTCGAATGTGTACCTGGAATATGAAATAACAAGAGAAAGGGAAGGGAGGTCAGTGACAGCAGGCGTGATAACAGCAGTTCAGTATCAATTTTAGCAACCCAGCAATGAATCAATCACCACAGCACCAACCAGAGCAATTTTCGAATCAAAATAACTTTAGCAATCACCCAGGAACACTTTAGCAATCAAAACCCAATAAACTAGCCAAAATAGAATGATTGAACCTCGAAACTACTCAAAATCAAGCAGAAGCTCATCTAAAACCTCAAATTACTGGAAAATGAACTAAGAGAGGTAAATCAGCTAATAAAACTAGAAATGAACTAGGAAATTGAATGAAACAGTACTGTTTTTTTTTGAATTTTCCTACAGGATTCTATTTGTTTTTTTTTTTTGGTTTTTATTTTAACTAAGAACTTGAAGAAGATTTGGATCTCAGATTTGAATTCTTAAATCTGAACCTTGGAGAGGGATTTTTGGGGGGAATTTTAGGCTTCCAAAACTTGTTATTCAAGGCAATGCACATGTCATTTTATAGGCATAAGGGAGGGCTGCCCTGGAGTCCTCTATTTACAATGTCGTCCCTTATTTATTTCCAGATTTGTCCCTTATTTTCTAACTTGTTACCCAAGCTACTATCCTACTAAGATCTAACTTGAGCCCTATTCTAGAAGATTCTAAGAAGTTCTATTCTAATCTACATCATTCCATCCTATTATTAAAGGCTAAAATACCCCTGAACCCCCTGAAATTACCATCCTTGTCCCAAATGAATTCAGTCCTCTTTTTACCCTAATTGAATCTATCCACTATAGCCAATTTCATCTAATTAACAACTAATTGAACTGAGTATTACACTAAGGTATTATTAATATCAACCATTGATTAACCTAACTGAACCAAGCTGAATTGATTACAACCCATTAACAATAACCAAAAGAAGTACTAAAACATATTAAACTAAAAAAACCAATTCACACAAGATTGATTAAAAGAAAATAGGCTAATAATCAAACTATTGGATTCTCAGATTAACAAATGACTGTTAACTACACTAAGTAGAGACAGAAATACTAATCACTATGTTAAACTTCACTAATCCAACTAAACGACTGAACAAGCAGCAAATTAAAACCTAAAATCTATATTGGCCCAAATAGACCTAAATGAACACAAATCAAACTTCGAGAAAATAATTTCGGAGTTAATTCGAGATCCTAGCTTAACATAATGCAAGACGGAGAAGAGGGAAATAGACAGAACATGAAGAACTTATCAATTTGACCTCGAACCCAGACCTTTGAACTCGGATTTGATATCCACTCGATTGACTTCCGATACAGCTTCTAGATAATATTATGTGCTCATTTTTGGCAAAAGAAACACGTAACATTATCTGGAACCGCATGAGAACAGATGTAGTTGAAACCCTAGATCCAATACATGAAGATTGAAGGCGGATTTGAAGGGTTTTGGGTTGGAATTCGGGTAAAGAAGTTCGGGGAGATTGTATGATATTAATTTGGACGAGTTTGGATAAGTTAGGGTTTTCATCGGATTTTTGATCTAATATTCGAGAGGCTAGGTTGGGATTTGAGCGAAACTAATGGTAGATATGAGAAGAGGAGTAAGAGAAGAGCTTGGGGTGTATTTTTGTGGTAATTTGGAGCACCGCCACCGGCGGAGGCAATTTTCGGCCGGCTGCGGACGGTGGAAGACGGCAGGGGGTGATTTTGTACGACGAAGATGACTTGGTCTTAGGGTTAATGACTAATTTCGGACACTTTTGTTAAATAACCAAGAACGAATCCTTGTCGTTGGATTAAAAGAATGGATGGCTGGGATTCTTTGACGGCAAAGGGCGTCGTTTGGCTAAGAGTGGGGCGGATCGGGTTGGGAATGGACTTGGGCAGGACTGGGCGGGAAAGGGGTATTGGGCCACCAGAATTAAACAAGAGTGGACCAGTTCGATGGTCTATTTAATCAAAAGGCCTTTTCTTGTTATTCTTTTCTTTTCATTTGTTTTCTTATTTTGTTTCTTTTATTTTCATTTTGTATTTTTGTATTTTTTTATTTTATTAAAAATGTAAAATTAAAACCAAGACCTAATTTACTTCCAAAATTAAACTAATTAATTCCCAAAAATGGATTAAGTCTTATTTTAAAAATAGACTAAACGATTAACAATTAAAATGCGAAAATGGACTATTTTTGCTATTTTCTTTGTATTTTATTTTAACAACAGTTTAACTACCAGTTAATCCTAAAATATGCAATTAAAACCTAAAATGCTAATGTCCAGCCTTTTTTTATATTTTTATATGAATTAAAATGCACAAATAAAATGCAATCAATTGACAAATAACACAAAAATTCACAAAATTGTAAAATAATGAAAAAAATCATTTTGTTTAAATTTTTAGGAATAATTCGTATAGGGCAAAAATCACGTGCTCATAGCTACCCCTCTTTGTCCGGAAACACGAAGAGTTTTCGTGCAAAGATAAGTGAGCTAAAACGAGCGATTTTTGCCCGTTTGAATATTCCGTGTGAAGCATTTTTGAAAGAGTTGACCGCACCATGCTTCAGAGGTTGCCTACATATCCTTGGCTAAACAGAAATTAGGTCAGTGTAGTTCGGGAGTGTCTGGTAGCTGGGACTACCAGGAGCTGTGATTTCACTGCGATTGCTGCTGCTACTGCTTGCTGACCTCCCTTATTACACCATGTCAAAAATAAAAAGAAACTAAGCTATGACTACGGATTACAAAAGTCCTATCTAAATTCTTCAAACTTGCTCTTGTACTTCCTGTTGCCTTGTTGCCTTGTGCTCTCTTGGTGAAATCCATTATTGTTGCTTCGAATTGTAAACTGTTATGTTGTCCCTTCTCTTCAAACTGTTGAACTCGAATGTATTCGTCTATTGTCCAGGCGGGCTCCTGACTTTTGAACTTGAACTTGAATGTATTCCCTTGTTTTCCAGGTAGGCTCCTGACTGCAATGCTTAAAAAGTATTCCCTTGTTCTCCATGTAGGCTCCTGACGTTAACAAAATAGACAAATAAAGAAAATTTTCTGCCCCAGTTTGGTGACTGGGCAGATCATGTTATCAGATATTAAAATTAAAAGCTAAAATTGGAATTGTACTTCCCTTGTTCTCCAGGTGGGCGCTTGACTACTGAAACTTGAAAAGTATTCCCTTGTTCTCCAGGTGGGCGCCTGATTGCTGAAACTTGAAATGTATTCCCTTGTTCTACATGTGGTTACCTGGCTGCAACAAAATAAACAAACAAAGAAAATTTTCTGCCCCAGTTTGGTAACTGGGTACA
>MU699671.1:1905-39662 GCA_026770625.1 Nicotiana glauca | reverse complement strand
GTATTCCCTTGTTCTCCAGGTGGGCTCCTGATTACTGAACTTGAAAAATATTCCCTTGTTCTCCAGGTGGGCTCCTGACTGCAACAAAATAAGCAAACCAAGAAAATTTCCTGCCCCAGTTGTTGACTGGGCACATCATGTTATCCAATATCAAAAATTAAAATCTAAAATTTGAATTGTACTTCCCTTGTTCTCCATGTGGGCGCCTGAATGTTGAAGCTTGAAAAGTATTCCCTTGTTCTCCAGGTTGGCTCCTGATTGGTGAACTTGAAAAGTATTCCCTTATTCTCCATGTGGGCTCCGAACTGCAATAAAATAAACAAACCAAGAAAATTTTCTGCCCCAGTTTGGTGACTGGGCGCATCATGTTATCCAATATTAAAAATTAAAAGCTAAAATTTGAATTGTACTTCCCTTGTTCTCCAGGTGGATGCCTAACTGCTGAAACTTGAAAAGTATTCCCTTGTTCTCCAGGTGGGCTCCTGACTGCAACAAAATAAAGAAACAAAGAAAATTTTCTGCCCCAGTTTGGTAACTGTGCTCATCATGTTGCCAAATATTATTAAAAAAAATTGAAAACGAAAATTTTGAATTGGACTTCCTTTATTCTCCAAGTGGGCGCCTGATTGCTGAAGCTTGGAATGTATTCCCTTATTCTCCAGGTGGGTGCCTGACTTCAAAATATAAAACAAAGAAAATTTCTTGCCCCTGTCTCAATCAAAGAAAAATTGTTAATACAAAATGGTGGTTAGCTGCTGGCATTCTTGCTGGGTGTGTCCCTGCTGCTGGGCTTTATTTCGACCCGCTTCCCTGGACTTGCCTTGAACTTCCTCGACTTTCTGACCGAATTTCAACCCCCTGACTTTGATGACCCAAGTGTTTTATCCCGTATCGTTGTTTTCGTATTTCTGACCCCTCTATCTGAAACTTCGCTTCTTCCCTACAATTATCTGACTAATCCATCGATGAAACTTCCAGTGGTCCTTTATGTCTTACTTTGCCTTTTGACATCTTTGATATATTCTGGCCCTGTTGTGCTGTACAACTAGGAAGCTGGTAGTTAGCCTTGACATTCCTCCCTTTTTTTTGAACCGAACTGACACTGAAACATCTTAAAGAAGGACCTCAAGAGAATGAAATGCAATGACCTCGAGGGTTAAGGATAGGGAGAATCCGAGAACGGAAGATTTGTAATGAAGAAGGAAGAGAATAAAACTTATCTGAGTGGAACAACTGGTCCTATTGAGCATGCCATGCATTTTGGATTAACCAGCCCAGTCTGTCCAACCAATCAACTTCCAATTGCCCTATTTTCTGTTCCGAACTTTCATAACTTGATTTTCACCCAAACCCCAAACCTTGCTCGTCTTGAAATGTCTTGAGCAGCTTTCAACCACAGACTTGTCTCATTTGCCTCTCTGAAGAACTCACCTTCGCCTTATAGTGCCCATGAGGGTTTTCACCAGTAAGACTCTCTCATTTTTGGTTTCTCTCAACTCACTTCGCCTTACGGTGCCCGTGAGGCTTTTCACCAATAAGACTCTCTCATTTTTTATTTCTCTCAACTCACTTCGCCCTACGGTGCCCGTGACGGTTTTCACCAATAAGACTCTCTCATTTTCATCATTTTTCTTTTGGTACCGGAGTGTTGCCCCTTACATGAATCACTTTTAACTTGCTCGTACTGGAACTTCTTAAAGACTGATTGGAAGGTCTTTCTTTGGACGGTAATGCAGGCATTTGGATGGGGTTAGAAAGAAGGGTATAAAAGGCTCGAAATAATTCAACATAGGTTCAAAATTACAACTTTTGGAATCAGATTTCCCATAACAACCACAACTTCTGCCCCAATTTCTTTCTTGTGGACTTTGGATTTTTGTTTTGTTGTGACTGAGCCTCAGAGAGAGGCTGCCTACGTACCCTTTCGGGATCAAGTCAAACGTAGTTCAAGCGCAGAGATTACTTTGTTGTTGCGATCTTTCTTTTTTTCCACTTCCTTTTCTTTCTCCTTTTCATTTATTTCTTTCCACTTTTCTTTTCTTTTCTTTCTTTTTCTTTCCTTTTCTTTTCTTTTTTCATTTTTCCATTCTCTTTTTTTTTTCTCTTGCTTTTCTTTTCTCTTTTCTTTTTTTTTCATCCTTATTTTCTTCTCTTTATTTTCTTCTCCTTTTCCTTTTCTTTGCTTTTGGACTGTGTTTTCTTGTTTTCTCCACTGATTTTCTCTGCTCGGGGTCCCGAGTTGTCATTGATTCCGAAAGAGGGGTACGAAAAAAAATAAATGAGGCTCAAAAGGGGTAACAAAGGATGAAGTGTTTGGATAGCAGAACAAAATTCGTTCGTCATTTAAATCTCAAAAATATGCCAAATACAATCAAGTACAATTAGACAAAGAAATCATACATAGTATCGCTTGACTGCATCAGAGTTGATAGCCATTTGTACACATTTTCCTTCCATATCTGTTAAATATAATGCGCCATTGGACAACACTTGGGTTACAACAAATGGCCTCTGCCAGTTTGGGGTGAACTTTCCTTGTGCTTCAGCCCAATGAGGTAAGATACGCCTCAACACCAATTGACCTACTTCAAGTTTCCGCGGACGCACCTTCTTGTTATATTCTCTTGCCATTCTCTGTTGGTACAATTGTCCGTGACATACTGTGGCCAATCTTTTTTCATTTAATCAAACTCAATTGTTCCAAGCGGGATTTAACCCATTTAACATCATCAATTTCCGCCTCAACGATAATCCGAAGGGATGGTATTTCAACTTCTGCGGGTATTACTGCCTCAGTGCCGTACACCAATGAATAAGGAGTCACCCCTAATGAAGTGCAAACAATTCGAAAGGTAACTTCTCATGCCATTGCCTGGACCCTTCCACCATTTTTCAAAGTATTTTATTGATGTTCTTGTTAGTTGCCTCGACCGCTCCATTCTCCTTAGGACGATATGGAGTGGAATTGCGGTGCATGATCTTAAACTGCTGGCATGTCTCTGCCATCAGATGGCTGTTGAGATTGGCACCATTGTCCGTGATGATTACCTTCGGGATTCCAAACCGACAGATGATATTTTAATGCACGAAATCGACCACTGCCTTCTTGGTCATAGATTTGAAAGTTTTCGCCTCAACCCACTTAGTGAAATAATCAATGGCTACCAGAATAAACCTGTGCCCATTTGACACCGCTGGCTCGATCGGCCCAATGACATCCATTCCCCAAGCAACGAAGGGCCATGGTGCTGACATTTTGTGCAATTCAGATGGTGGAGAGTGAATCAAATCTCCATGTACCTGACTTTGATGACACTTGCGCACAAAACTGATGCAATCCCGTTCCATAGTAAGCCAGTAATAACATGCTCGGAGAATCTTATTTGCCAATACATATCCACTCATATGAGGTCCGCAAACTCCCGCATGTACCTCGGTCATGATGACTGTAGCTTGTTTAGCATCCATGCATC
Organism: Nicotiana glauca; assembly: GCA_026770625.1. Taxonomy (NCBI): domain Eukaryota; kingdom Viridiplantae; phylum Streptophyta; class Magnoliopsida; order Solanales; family Solanaceae; genus Nicotiana; species Nicotiana glauca. The sequence continues at coordinate 36,189 of MU699671.1, read as the reverse complement.
TCAATAGACCAAGATCTGGAGTTATTTTGTACAACACTCCTCCACTGAAGAAAAATCTACTTGCCAAGCGTCGAATTGCTCTCTTTTAATCCCTTGTGGCCTGTGCCGGATATACTCCCATCCTGAGGTATTCGTTAATAACATGGAACCACGACTCACCATCCAGCTCTTCTTCCACCATGTTACAATAGGCATGCTGATCTCGGACCTGAAACTGCAACGGGTCAACATAAGCCTTATCTGGATGATGCAACATTGACGCCAAAGTAGCCAAAGCGTCGACAACTTCATTATGAATCCTTGGAATATGCCTGAAATCTATTGACTGGAATCGTTGACAAAGTTCATGCAAACACTGCTGGTGCGGTATGAACTTTAAGTCTCGTGTCTCCTATTCTCCCTGAATCTGATGTAGCAGAAGATCCGAGTCACCCATGACCAATATTTCCTGGACACCCATGTCTATATCCAACCTCAATCCCAAGATACAAGCCTCGTATTTTTCCATGTTATTGGTGCAATAGAAACGAAGTTGAGCCGTAACAGGGTAGTGTTGCCCTGTCTCAGAAATAAGTACTGCTCCTACCCCGATGTCTTTGGTGTTGGCAGCCTATCAAAGAATAATTTCCATCCTGGCTTCTCGACCTGTTCTAATTCCTCAACATGCATTGTCTCCTCATGAGGCAAATATGTCTTCAAAGGTTCATAGTCATTATCAACTGGATTCTCAGCTAGATGATCAGCCAATGCTTGTTCTTTCATTGTAGTTCGGGTTACATAGACGATATCTAACTCTGTAAGCAAGATCTGCCACTTCAAAAGCCTCCCTGTGGGCATGGGCTTCTGAAAAATATACTTCAACGGGTCCAACCGAGAGATGAGATAGGTGGTATATGATGACAAGTAATGTTTCAACTTCTGCGCTACCCAAGTTAAGGCAAAACACGTTCTCTCAAGTTGAGTGTATTTCACCTCGTAAGATGTGAACTTCTTGCTGAGGTAGTAAATTACCTGTTCTTTCTTCCGTGTGATTTCATACTGCCCCAATACACAACCTAAAGAGTTATCCAAAACTGTCAGATAAAGGATCAAGGGTTTTCCAGGCTCCGGCGGGACCAACACAGGTGGACTGGCCAAATATTCCTTAATCTTGTCAAAGGATGCTTGACATTCATCCGTCCATCTGACCACAGCATCCTTCTTTAGCAGCTTAAAGATGGGCTCACAAGTCATTGTGAGCTGGGCAATGAACCCGCTGATATAATTCAACCTACCAAGCAAACTCATCACCTCTTTCTTGTTCCTTAGCAGTGGTAGCTCCTGAATGGCTTTGATCTTGGACGGGTCTAACTCAATACCGCGCCAACTTACCACAAATCCCAACAACTTCCCAGATGGTACTCCAAACGCATACTTCGCTGGATTAAGTTTGAGGTTGTACCTGCGAAGCCTCTGGAAACATTTCCTCAAGTCCTTGACATGGTCACATTGCTCCCTCGACTTTATGATCACGTCATCTACATAGACCTCAATTTCCCGATGTATCATGTCATGGAACATGGTGGTCATTGCCCTCATGTACGTTGCCTTTGAGTTCTTCAACCCAAATGGCATGAACCTATAACAATACGTTCCCCAAGGCGTGATGAATGACGTCTTTTCCGCATCCTCCTCATCCATCAAAATCTGGTGATAGCCCGCATAACAATCCACGAAGGAACTAATCTCATGTTTGGCACAATTGTAAATCAATATGTGGATGTTTGGAAGTGGGAAGTTGTCTTTTGGACTCGTCCTATTGAGATCACGGTAATCAACACACACTCTGGTCTTTCCATCCTTCTTTGGCACAGGCACAACATTAGCTAACCAGGTGGGATACCGGGTGACCCGGATGACCTTCACATCAAACTGCTTGGTGACCTCTTCTTTGATTTTCACACCGATGTCTGTTTTAAATTTCCTCAGCTTTTGCTTGATAGGAGGGCATGCTGGGTCGGTGGGCAGTTTGTGGACCACCAAATCGGTGCTTAAACCCGACATATCGTCATATGACCACGCAAAAACATCTTTGTACTCAAACAACACTTTTATTATCTCTTCTCTGAGCGGAGGTTCCAAATGGACACTTATTTTTGCTTCCAGTACATTCTCCTGATCTCCTAAATTGATTGCCTCTGTGTCATTCAGATTAGTTTTGGGTTTTTCTTCAACTTGGCTTAATTCTTTACTGATTTCTTCAAAGGCTTCCTCATCATCATATTCTACCTCGTCATCATACTCAATTTCTTGTATTATTATTTTGGAGTTAGAATTGTAATCAAGACTAGGCCGAACACTCCTCATGCATGACACATCAGTGAAACCAACGTAAAAGGGACTGTACAAGAAAGAGAAGAAAGACAAAATAAAGGTTATCAGGAATGAAGAAGGAAGGAAATTGCATTTCATTAAAATTGTAAGATAACAAGGTTTAACTCGTCCAAATGGACGGAACAGAGCATCCAAATTAAAACCTTGGAAATAACCCAGATTAAACTGAAAGGAAAATCAAAACTAACTACCAAGACTCCTTCCGGGTAGGAAGAGGATAGCTTCCCAATTATTAAGCTTTGCACAGGGCCCCACGAACTACACATTTGCCTTACTTGGAACTTCTCCTGCCTCCAACACATTCACCTCGTCAAACAGCTTTTCAAACCTCTCCATCAGCTCCTTGTCGGGTTCCATCACCACAGAATTAGGCATTACCGTTGCTGGGCACCTCTTAGTACCAGGCCGGACAAAGGAACGGGAAAGGAGGGGAATGGGTTTTGGAAGGGTCCATGCTCTCTTCTTCATCTTTTTAGCTCGCCTTATGTCAGCAGTCGTGGGCTTGAAGCCTAAACCAAAAGTATCTAGGTTTCCAGGAAGAGATACTGGCTGTGTGATGCCTTGTAAGGAAGCACCCAAGCCCTTTCCAGGTAAAAATCCATTCTTTATCATTTCTGAAGCGACCATAACATATGCATCAGCTACTCTAGGCACAGGAATACACTCTCCTTCTAGGAGCTTTGCAACCGATACTGTGTCCAAGACTTGGTAAACCCATGGACCTTTGTCATCCTCAGCTTCGTCGAAAGGCATAATGGTATTACATGAACTATCTTCCCCAGGCACCACAATTTCCTGCCAGTCCCACTCGAATTTGACCATCTGATGCAAGGTAGACGACACTGCTTTTGCTGCATGAATCCAAGGTCGGCCTAACAAGAGATTGTAAGAAACAGCCACGTTGAGCACCTGGAACTCTATAGTAAATTCAACTGGTCCTATCATAAGTTCCAACACAATATCCCCGACTGTGTCCTTTCCTCCTCCATCAAATCCCCGCATGCAAATGCTATTCTTATGGATCCTTTCACTTTCCACTTTTAACTTTTCCAGGGTGGAGAGAGGGTAGATGTTTGCGCTGGACCCGTTGTCAATCAGCAACCGGGTGACCACTGAGTCTTCACATTTCACCATAAGGTATAGCGCTCTATTATGCTCAGTTCCCTCCAAAGGCAGCTCATCATCAGAAAATGTAACCCTGTTGACCTCGAAAATATTATTTGCTATTTTCTCCAGATGATTCACAGAGATCTTATCAGGAACATGGGCTTCATTCAGAATCTTCATTAACACCCGGCGGTGCTCGTCCGAATGGATCAATAAAGATAGCAATGAGATCTGTGCCGGAATCTTTCTCAATTGTTCTACAATGGAATAATCTTGCGCCTTCATCTTTTTCAAGAATTCTTCTATTTCTTCTTCAGTTACGTCCCTTTTTACCGATGCTGGATTATCTTTAGCTGCTTTAACTTTTCTCAGTTCCTCAAGGGCAAAGCATCTTTCTGAACGAGTTAGCCCGTGGGTTTCACAAACTTCTTCTTTAACCTCCTTCCCTTTGTACGTCACAGTCACTCGGCCATAGTTCCATGGGACGGCCTTTTCACTGACTATTGGTAACTGAGTCATTGGTTTGATGATAATCGGCTCTGTGTAGACCCCTTTCATGATCACCACGGGCTTGACAACTGCCCCCGACACTACCACTTTAATTGGTTCTTGTTTTACTGCCACATTGCTCAAAGGTGCTTTCTTTATCACCACCACTGGTTCGCTGACTGTCTCCTCTACCTTGATCAATGCCCTCCCACTGGTTGGTTTCTCATTTGATGTGCCCTCACTGGCCTTGATCATCATTACGGTTTGTGAAGGCTTCTTATATTCTCCCTTTTGCACTAACTCAATCATATGGGTCTTGTGATGGGATGGAAATAGATTCTGAGTGATGTTAGGCATCTTTGGGGCCTGCACTTCAATTCTGCGGGCATCAATGAGCTCCTGGATGGTCATTTTCAAATGTCAGCATTTTTCTGTGTCATGCCCCGGAGCACCCGAGCAATACTCGCAACTTACCGAGTGGTCCAAATTCCTTGGGGGAGGATTTGGCACTTTGGGTTCAATCGGACTCAACATGCCCAAGTGTTTCAATCTATGGTATAAGCTGGTGTAGGATTCTCCCAAACAGAGTGAAGGTCTTCTTTTCTATACCCTATCATTCTTGGAAGCAAGGTCAGGTCGAAAACCGGGTCCCATAGGGTTTCTGTAGGCTCTCGGGGGTGGGTAGGTGCTTTGAGTTGGGTAAGTATTTTGTGAGGTAGGTGCGCGCCATTGTGCATGGGTAGGAGGTTGGGGGTAAGTTTGGGCATGGTGGACAGAGAAATGGGGGACGGGAGGTGGATAGTAGTGTTGCGGTGGGCCATATGGGGTGTGTGGCTTGGTTTGAGGATGTGGTCATGGTTGGTGATAATATGGTGATGGACCCTTGGACCAAGCTGTCGATTCCACTACTGTAACATATTTTTTCTTCTTCTTTCCCAACACACCTCAAGTGCCGCTCTGGATACCCTAGGTAGTTGCTTTTATCACCGAATAGCTCCTAATTTTGTTGGACTTGAGACCCTCTTCCACCATACTTCCCATTTTCACGACCTCGTTGAATGTTTTTCCCACAGTTGATACCAGATGACCATAGTAAGTAGGCTCAAAAGCCTGAAGGAAGTAATCGACCATCTTGCTTTCCTTCATTGGAGGATCGACTCCTGCGACCTGTTCTCTCCACCAAAAACCGTACTCTCTGAAGCTTTCCCCGGGCTTCTTCTCAATTTTGGTTAGTGATAGACAGCCGGGGACAATTTCGAGATTATATTGAAAATGGCCTACAAATGCTTGGGCCAATTCATCCCAGGTGTACCATCGAGCATGATCCTGCCTCGTGTACCATTCCAAGGCAGCACCACTGAGACTTTGACTAAAGTACGCCATTAATAACTCATCCCTTCCCCTAGCTCCTCTCATCTTACTACAAAATCCCCTCAGATGGGCTACCGGATTGCCATGTCCATCATACAAATCAAACTTGGGTAGCTTGAATCCCGTAGACAACTGGACGTCGGGGAACAAGCACAAGTCCTTGTAGGCCACACTCACCTGCTCTCCTAGACCTTGCATATTTCTGAATGACTGCTCTAAGCTTTTCACCTTTCGTATTATCTCCTCCTGCTCAGGGTTTTTGGGAGGTTTCTCTTCTTCAGCTGAGAGATCAAAATAAGGAGTGTAAGGGTATGGTTCTGGTGGTTTGAAGGTGGGTTTAGGTGGGTAATAGTGGTTTTCCTGGGTTTGGAACAGGGGCTCACTAGAAGATCTGTGTAATACGGCGGGTAGGGGAGCCACAAACACATGAGTAGTTGGAGGTGGAGGGCATGGGATTTGTTTGGGTGGTAGAGGTGGTGGTGTTTGGGAAGTAGTTACGTAGTATTGCTGGTAGGTAGGGTAGGCCGGAGAGGAATTCATTGTAAGAGGATCTTGTGGCTGAGCTAATGGTAGGATGTAGGCAGGGTTAGCAGGATAGGCTGGTAGTGGGTGTCCCTTTGCCCATGCCTGGTACATTTCGGCCACAACTTCTTCATTGCATTGACATCCACAACTTCTTCTTCCCTAGACGGGTCGACGATGCTTGCTTCTAACTCTTGGTTGACCATTTTTGACTTATCTTTAGAACAGGTGTTGTATGAGTGGGTTGCCAGAATGCCAGTCAACTTAACCACTTACCTGAACTCATCAACAACAACAACGTTGTTAGCGGTTAGGGCATTAGTAAATAGATAACCGCGCATGTAGGGAATGAATGCACCTAGGCAGTTAACGGTTTCTATTATGCATTTTCTCGACTGCTTGCATCATCCCGACTTTCTTTTATCCCTGATTGCATTGATCGCAACTCTCTCTTGTTTTTTCTCTCTTGTTTTTCCCTTTCTCTCTTTGTTTTCTGCTTTTCCTTTCTTTCTCTTTTGTTTTTCTTCTTTTTCTTTTTTTCTATTTTGTTTTTTCTTTTTTCATATGGTTACGGTCGGATCCTATGGAGATTGCATGCGTATCATGATCCCGCATGAATCAGACCAAGCGTAGTTCTCAAAAATAAATGCAAAATAGAAGCAAAATGTTTTGAAATTTTCAATTTTACTAATAGCAAATATTTCGATTACAAAGACTCAAAACAGACGCATTAGGACAACTAACAGATTTTAAATGACAAGAAGAACTACGAACTGCACCATCAACTATTTTATTCCGAAATGAAAATACAGACCTACCCAAAACAAAAATACGAACTCAGACAACTGACAGATTTTAGTAAAAGGAAGTACATACTCAAATGACAATCATGAATACATTAAAGCTCCTGGTGCCCGCGGGACATCGTTCGGTCTCGCCGCGGGCCTATATGCAAGTCCCCCTTGAAGTCTGTCCAGGTCATTCATTATTTGTTTCACAAATATCATCACCGATGCAAAGAAGGTAGTCTTAGTCATGTTCTCGCACATTTGGCATTTCCTAGTAATGTAGTGAGCAATAGTTACTATTCTTTCTCTGATTATGCTTTTTTCCTGAAGCAACCGGCCTATCTGTTGGGCCCTGGCCTAGTCTGCTGATTTTGTTCCCGGAGCTGTTGCAAGTCCATCTCTAATTGTGCCAATGCTGTGTAGCAATGCTCCCTTTCAACCTTCAATTCTTTTGCCTGTTTGATCATTCTGTTTTATGCGGCGATGACCCTTTTCTTTAATTATGTGACCTCATTATCATATTCTTCTCTCAACTACTTAACCATGCGGGCTCGTTCTTCCGCATTTTTAGCCAATTGTTTTCGAACCTCGGCTAATTCTCTTTCCACTTTGTTGAGGTCAAAACTGTAGTCATCCACTTTTTGCCTTAGGTTTTCTATAAGTTTTGCATCTTTGGCACTCCTGATAGGATTTTTGGCCGCTATTTTCATCTTTTGGACTTGCGTTCGTAAGTCTTCATTCTCCTTGGCCAATTTCCTTTTCTCACCCTCGTCAGCTGCAGCTTGCACGCTATTTTCAAACTTAAGGTATTGGACCCGCTTTTCCAATTCTCCAATTTTGGCTCTGTATTCATTTTCTTTGGCTAAACAGGCCCACTATTCTTGCGATGATTCGGCGAACTCATGGATGTGAGGTCTTTTAGCTGGCCTCTCGTGCTCATATTCTCTCCTATACCAAGCAAGGTATCTTGGTGACACTTTGCCTTTGGCCCGATCCTGCACGCAAGTATCCGCTTTTATGTATTGACATTCGTTCCAGATCTGGCAGACTCTTGCTTCGGGAAACTATCCGTCAGGGCTAATCTCAACTACCTGAGTACTAAGATCATCGTCTTTTGGCACTATTTGGCACCTCCCGAGTTGCCTTAAAACCAGATACGGGGTATAAGACTGAATGCCCTTAAGGCCCATTAGGAGGAAGTGCAGCCTTGCTGCTGGCATATATATGATTTCATCAATAGGCAACCATCCAAGCGTCCACTCTATTTGACTAGCAGTGAGGGACCAAAAATATGTCGTCCAACCCGTGAATCCTTCAGGCAAATTGACCCCTTTAATCCTCATATAAAACTCTTCTATCCATGTTTTTTAATCCTCGTATAAAACTCTTCTATGCATGTTTTCTCTGGAGACCCATAGCTTAAGAACTGAGGACGATGGCACAGGTGCTCGGTCATCCACATTTGCAGCAGTAAATTGCACCCCTTGAAGAAGTTTCCCCCCCAGCTTTGCAGGATGTAAGAGACGGAAGATTTCGGCTAATATCATAGGCGCAAGAGTGCTTTTGGCTTGAGTCATTAGAATAATGACGACCTCGGCTATTTTTATGTCAATGTTTCCGTCTTTCCTTGGAAATACCACAAGCCCCAGAAAAATCACCATAAAAGCGAAACGTCTATGCTCCTCCCATTTTTGGCGGTTTCCATTACTACATATCTTACTTTCTGGGTTGTGGAACCCCCCGGTATGGTCATATCTATGGTATAAGAAGTGTGGGGTGCAAAAGCCATTTGCCAGATCTGTGTTGTGAACCGTCCTGCGTATCTTTAGAGAGTCTAAAAATCTGTGCACGGCTATAGTTCTCGGGGCAACTAAGTACTTGTCCCTTAAAAGAACCTCATCTTTGCTGATGTAGCCGGCTATTTCTTCTAGTGTCGGGGTAAGCTCAAAGTCTGAGAAATAGAACACATTGTGGGCCCGGTCCCAACATGTGACCAGAGCTCTGATGATGTCTCCCCGAGGCGCAATCTCCAATAAATCGGTAAGCCCTTTAAAATATTTGTTGACCTCGCTCTGTCCTTCTTTGCCCAGGTCGTTCCACCATAGACGTAACTCCAAAAGGATTTTATTCATGCTTGAGAAAGGTTCATTTTGAATCGTGCTCATCTTGCACATTTATTAAGGTGACTTAATCACTTATTTTAACCTAAAAAGAACAAAAACATGACACTATTCTTTTCATTCAAATTTCTAATTTCAAAAATAAAACCGGTTTTGTAGATACAGCCTTTCAGCACTTCCGAAAGGAAGATTTTAAGGCTGTGCCCGCAAACCATTTTAAAATGACTCAGGGTGGCTGTTCTTGTAAAAACAGCCTTTCGCCGCCCTTTTGGGGACATTCGGCTTATTTTTCAACAAGAATGGTGTCACCTGACTTATTGGATAAAAATTAAAATTTTGATATTTTTGGCTATTTTTGCAAAAGTGGTGGTTGGACCCGATGAGGGTTGCCTACGTATCTTACATACGGTGAGAATTAAACCAACGTAGTTCGGTCCAATAAAACTAACTATTTTCGAAAACAAGACTCTTTTTCATTGACAAATACACTATTTCGGAAAACAATACTCTTTTTGTATTTTCTTTTTCAACAAACTAATAAAAATCTTTAGTTTTTTTTCTTTTTCTTGACCAATAAAACAAACCATATTTTTTTAAAACAAAATTTCTTTTCCCTTTTCTTTTTTCATTTTTCTCAAAAATTCGGCAGAGTTTCGACACTATTTTGACATTGGTTATTTTTTCTAAAACAGATAATTAACTCTCTACACTGCTATTTCTCTTTTTTTTTTCAAGTTTCCCAAATACTCCAAAGCCGGTTAGCATGCAAGTCCGAGACAAGTAAATGCATATGCAACACGTAAGATGTATCAGCATTGTCCTTTTCATTTCAGGTTACCTGTCCTAGACAGACCCAACCCCTGTGTTAAGTCCCCTAAGTCAAACGCAACATGATGCAAATAAGCATTCCTACTAGGGATCCGGCATGAAGTCAAGTTATTCTAGGTTCAAAACATAGGTATGTGTTCTAAACAGTGTACCCGAGTGGACAACTCGAGTCGAGGAGGGGGCTACGTACCGGTGACCCGCGAGATCGTCCGGCTTAATAACTTGTCCGACCTCTTTCTTATTTCAAGGTATGACACTAATAGAATAGGGAGTCTCAACCAGTAAGCACATCCCCGAAGGTGAGAAGAGAAGGGTTTCGGCACAATTTATATATACAGTTCAAATAATATCAAAGCGGTAAAAAGCAGCATTTAGCAGGAAAATATGTAGGAAAATCAGATAAATCCAAACATAACAATTATTCTAAGCTCGAATTCTTAAAACTTGAACCGAAGTTCTGGGTTTGACATCTCCAGCAGAGTCGCCAGAGCTGTCACCCCTCCTTTTTCACTACACCCCGCAAGGGCATAAAGGAGTTTTTCCACTTAAAGGACAATCAGAACGGGATTTATTATTAAGATTTCAGAGTTGCCACTTGGGAGATTAATGGTGTCCCAAGTCACCGGTTGAATCCTGAACCAAGGAAAATATGACTCTGTTAACAATCCGCGTACTAGAAATCCGAGTAAGGAATTCTGTTAACCCGAGAGAAGGTGTTAGGCATTCTCGGGTTCCGTGGTTCTACCACAGTCGCTCAACTGTCGTATTTGGATTTATCTGATTTCACAACATGTTTTAGCTTACGTGCTTTTTAACTATAAACCGCTTTTATTATTATTTTCAACGAGAATTGCAATGTCGTGAAAACATGTCTCGAACCACGTCACATCAATGCACCCGTGGTTGATGACACATTTCGACTTCGTTGAGATTTGGATTTGGGTCACATAAATGCACACCTGAGTTGAGGAATGTAATATTATTAAAAGCACGCCTAAAGCGACTAACGCGTTATTGTCTTTGAGGAAGGCCACGAAATTCGCTAAACGGCCCATTCCTAATTCTAAGTATTTTTAATTAAGCATTGAATGAAGGCCCTGCAATTTGTATTTTATTCGGCGAGGCTCGTCTCATCATTTTAATTTAAAGGTCAATCCTAGAGTGACTATGATTTTCTACTTCCTATTTTGTCTCTAATGATAAAACAAAATGTCCTAATTAATTAATAAGTGCGAAAGGTCCAAATTCCATAATACAATTTCGAACAATTAGGCCAAGAATTGAATAGGTGAAGCACGCCATTCTCAACCAAAAGCTTCAGTTCCGTTATTCAAATATTGGGCAAACTGGACCCCAAAAATAGTCCAATACACGAAATGCAAGTAAAGTGAGCCTCAGGCCCAAGTGGATGTCAGTTTCTAATTTGTTGGGGATTAAAATGCTATTGTGCCAACGTGAGCCCAGCAACACGGCTTGGTTCTAAATACACTAAATACTAATGACGGAACAAAACTGGAATTCACGCAATCACCATTCCATATCTATTTCACCATTTGATTAACATTTATACTACACCAATTTGACACTCAATCGTTCAAGAGTGTAATTACACCGTCCTGATTTTTAAAAATGAACAAACGTGCCAACAGATTTACTTATGCTTGCAATTATAAGACCAAGGTTATACCTCCTAATTGTTATGCTTTTAAACAAATTTGTGCATCTGCTGATGAGAAAACAAATAAGACTAGCGCGAACCATTAACTTTGACTACTGACCTAGAATGATCAACATTTGCATTGAAACATTTGCTTAGAATTGAACTCAACGACCAGCACACTAATTCCAACTTAATTGTAAACTTAAACTGTTTATGATTTTGAATTTTAAACAGAAAATTGCTAAGCTAAACAAGTATTAACTATGCTAAATCTAAAGCTAATCAACTACAAATTAACAGTCCAGCAATCTCACTAACACAATTCAACCAGTCCATTATTATATACAAATACAATGCTAATCAAAGCTCAATGAACTACTTGCTTTGTTTAATGTTAACAGACTACAAATCACAGTCCAAGTCATTTTAAAGCTCTAATTATAGTCCGCTTTTAATCACACTGGACGACTAACTAAATCACACAGAAAATCATTCAAAACGTAACAAGCAGTAGATCTATAGCATAAGCTTCAGTTTCATTTCATTTTCATCAGGAGATCTACATTGAAACAAGCTCGAATATGTACTTGGAATATGAAATAACAAGAGAAACGGAAGGGAGGTTGGTGACAATAGGCATGATAACAGCAGTTCAGTAACAATTTTAGCAACCCAGCAATGAATCATTCACAACAGCACCAACCAGAGCAATTTTCGAATCAAAATAACTTTAGCAATCACCCAGGAACACTTCAGCAACCAAAACCAAATAAACTGGCCAAAACAGAATGATTGAACCTCGAAACTACTCAAAATCAAGCAGAAGCTCCTCTGAAACCTCAAATTACCAGAAAATGAACTAAGAGAGGTAAATCATCTACTAAAACTAGAAATGAAACAGTACTGTTTTTTTGGATTTTTCTATAGGATTCTGTTTGTTTTTTTTTGGTTTTTGTTTTAACTAAGAACTAGAAGAAGATTTGGATCTCATATTTGAATTCTTAAATCTGAACCTTGGAGAGGGATTTTTGGGGGGAATTTTAGGCTTCCAAAACTTGTGATTCAAGGCAATGCACATGCCATTTTATAGGCATAAGGGAGGGCAGCCCTGGAATCCTCTATTTACAATGCCGTCCCTTATTTATTTTTAGATTAGTCCCTTATTTTCTAACTTGTTACCCAAGCTACTATCCTACTAAGATCTAACTTGAGCCCTATTCTAGAAGATTCTAAGGAGTTCTATTCTAATCTACATCATTCCATCCTATTATTAAAGCCTAAAATACCATTGAACCCCCTGAAATTACCATCTTTGTCCCAAATGAATTCAGTCCTCTTTTTACCCTAATAGAATCTATCAAATTCATCTAATTAACAACTAATTGAACTGAGCATTACACTAAGGTATTATTAACATCAACCATTGATTAACCTAACTGAACCAAGCTGAATTAATTACAACCCATCAACAATAACAAAAAGAAGTACTAAAACATATTAAACTAAAACAAACAATTCACACAAGATTGATTAAAAGAAAATAGGCTAATAATCAAACTATTGGATTCTCAGATCAACAAATGACTATTAACTACACTAAGTAGAGACAGAAATACTAATCACTATGTTAAACTTCACTAATCCAACTAAACGACTGAACAAGCAGCAAATTAAAACCTAAAATCTATATTGGCCCAAATAGACCTAAATGAACACAGATCAAACTTCGAGAAAATAATTTCGAAGTTAATTCGAGATCCTCGCTTAACATAATGCAAGACGGAGAAGAAGGAAATAGACAGAACATGAAGAACTTACCAATTTGACCTCGAACCCAGACCTTTGAACTCGGATTTGATATCCACTCGATTGACTTCCGATACAGCTTCTAGATAATATTATGTGCTCATTTTTGACAAAACAAACACGTACCATTATCTGGAACCGCATGAGAACAGATGTAGTTGAAACCCTAGATCCAAGACATGAAGATTTGAAGGCGGATTTGAAGGGTTTTGGGTTGGGATTTGGGTAAAGGAGGTCGGGGAGATTATATGATATTAATTTGGACAAGTTTGGATGAGTTAGGGTTTTCACCGGATTATTGATCTAATATTCGAGAGGCTGTATTGGGATTTGAGCGAAACTAATGGTAGATATGAGAAGAGGAGGAAGAGAAGAGCTTGGGGTGTATTTTTGGGGTAATTTGGAGCACCGCCGCCGGCGGAGGCGATTTCCGGCCGACGGCGAATGGTAGAAGACGGTGGGTGATTTTGTACGAGGAAGATGACTTGGTCTTAGGGTTAGTGACTAATTTCGGATACTTTTATTAAATAACCAAGAACGAATCCTTGCCGTTGATTAAAAGAATGGATGGCCGAGATTCTTTGACGCAAAACGGCGTCGTTTGGCTAAGAGTGGGCCAGACCGGGTTGGGAATGGACTTGGGCCGGACTGGCAGGAAAAGGGGTATTGGCCCACCAGAATTAAACAAGAGTGGCCCAGTTCGATGGTCTATTTAATCGAAAGGCCTTTTGCTGTTATTCTTTTCTTTTCATTTGTTTTCTTCTTTTGTTTCTTTTATTTTCATTTAGTATTTTTTATGTTTTGATTTTATTAAAAATGCAAAATTAAAACCAAGACCTAATTTACTTCCAAAATTAAACTAATTAATTCCCAAAAAATGGATTAAGTCCTATTTTAAAAGTAGACTCAACAATTAACAATTAAAATGCGAAAATGGACTATTTTATCTATTTTTGTTATATTTTATTTTAACAACAGTTTAACTACCAATTAATCCTAAAATATACAATTAAAACCTAAAATGCAAATGTCCAGCCTATTTTTATATTTTCATATGAATTAAAATGCACAAATAAAATGCAAACAATATACAAATAACACAAAAATTCACAAAATTGTAAAATAATGAAAGAAATTATTTTGTTTGAATTTTTAGGAATAATTTGTATAGGGAAAAAATCACGTGCTCACAATGTGCATTTGACTTAGGGAACTCAAAAAAGGGGTTGGGTCCGTCTAGGATAGGTGACCCGAAATGAAAATAGACAATCCTGATGTATCCTACTACTTGTGCATTTATTTGCTTCATACTTGCATGCTGACCTGCTTTTGAAATCTGGGAAAAAGTTGAGAAGAATAGTTGAAGGAGAGTTAGTCACCTGTGTTGAAAAAAAATCAAGATCCAAATAGTATCGATCATCTGCCAAATTTTTGTGAAAAAAACACAAAAAAGGGGAAAAGAATAATCTTGTTTGCAAAAATAGTTCGTTTTATTTGCCAATAAAAAAAAGTAGTAGAAAAAGAGAGTCTTGTCTTCAAAAATAGTTTATTTTATTTACCAATGAAAAAAAAGAAAAAAAAAGAGTCTTGTTTTAAAAAAAAAGGTTTGTTTTATTTACCAATGAAAAAGAAAAAAGAAAAAAGAGAGTCTTGTTTTCTAAAACAGTTTGTTTTGTTTTGTTTGCCCGAACTACGCCAGTTTGATTCTCACAGGGTGTGGGATACGTAGGCAACCCTCATCGGGTCCAATTTCTTTTTGTAAAAGTAGTCTGAAATGAATAAAATTCTTTTTTTATTTGTAAATAAATAAGGTGATGCCGTTTTGTCAAAAATAGCCGAATGTTCCCGAAAGTGACGCCGAAAGGCTGATTTTGCATAAACAGCCATATTTGGTCTTTTTCCAGTTTTTGGCCAGTTAGCTGGCACAGCCTTAAAATCTTCCTCGGGAACTGTTGAAAGGCCGTATCTGCAAAGCTGGGCTTTTGGTTTTAGAATTAGAAAATATGAAAAAAAGTCAATTTTGATTTTGGAGTCAAGTAGAATAAAGTCATGACTGTGTCGCTTAATCACGTTAATAAATGTGCAGGATGAGCACGATCCAAACTGAACCTTTCTCAATCATAAGTAAAGTCCCTTCGGAGTTGCGGCTGTGGTGGAATGATTTAGGTGGAGAAGGGAAAGACGAGGTCAATAAATACTTAGGGGGCCTTCCCGGAATGTTGGAGATTATACCCAGGGGAGACATCATAACGGCCTTGGTCACATGCTGGGACCCGGCTCACAATGTATTTCACTTCTCAAATTTTAAGCTTACCCCAACATTGGAAGAAATATCCGACCACATCGGGGGTCCCAAGGTTCCTTTGAGACACCAGTACCTAGTTGCTCCAAGGATCGTAGCCGTACACAGGTTCCTGGATTTCTTGAAAATAAGCAGGGTGGTACACAACCCGGAACTGGCATCTGGTTTTTGTACTTTGTCGTTCATATACAACAAATATGGTCATGTAGGAGGGTTCAACAAGCCGGAGAACAAAATCTGTTGTAAAGGAAACCGCATCAAATGGGAAGAATATAGGTGTTTCGCATTTATGGTGGCCTTTCTGGGACTTATGGTGTTCCCTAGAGAAGACGGGAATATTGATATATGGGTAGTTGGGATTGTTAGTACTTTGTTTTCTCAAGCCAACAACACCCTCGCACCCATGATAGTGGCCGAAATCTTCCGCGCTCTTACTGTTTGCAAAGTCGGAGGTGACTTTTTTGAGGGTTGTAATGTGCTGCTGCAGATGTGGATGATCGAACACTTGTGCCACCATCCTCGATTTATGAGTTACGGGTCGTCAAAGAAGACATGAATAGAGGAATTTCCTACAAGGGTTGAGGGGATTAGCTTACCAGAGGGGGTCGCAGAGTAGGTAACACGCCTTCGTTCCGTCACTGCGTGCCAGATAGAGTGGACATTTGGGTGGTTATCTGTGGATGAAATCACATATATGGCAGCCACCGGACCTCATTTCCTATTGATGGGACTTTGGAGTATTCAGCACTATGCCCCGTATCGAGTTCTGAGGTAGTTGGGAAGATTCCAAATTGTCGCAAAGGATGAAGATATCAGTGGCCAAGTAGTTGAGATCGGGCCTGACGGTCAATTTCATGAAGCAGTAGTTCACAAAATTTGGAACGAGTGTCAATACTTATGTACGAGATCGGTCCAAGGGTGAAGCATCGCCAGGATACCTTACTTGGTATAGGAGATAACTTGAGTTTGAGAGACCAGGCAAGAGGCCCCATATCCAAGAATTCATTGAGGCGTCGCAGGAAGAGTGGGACTGGTTGGCTAAAGAACACAAGTACATGGCTACAATAGGCAAACTGGAGAACGAGGTCATGGATTTGCAAGCCACCGCGGATGAGGGCGAAAAGATGAAACTAGATAAAGAAAATGAGGCCATTCGAGCCCAAATTCAGAAAATGAAAATAGTGGCGGAAAATCCTGTCCGAAGTGACAAAGATGCAAAACTCATAGATAATTTGAGACAGAAGGTGAATGACTACAGTTTTGATTTAAACAAAGCAGAAAAGGAACTAGCCAGGGCTCGTAAACAATTGGCTGAAAATGCGACAGAACGAGCACGTCTGGTTAAGCAGTTGAAAGAAGAGTTCGACAGTGAGGTTGCAGGATTAAAGAAAAAGATCATCACCGCGGAGAATAAGAAAATCGAACAGGCAAATGATTTCAAGGTTGAAAGAGAACAGTGTTATATGGCAATGGCACGACTAAAAAGAGACTTGCAACAACTCCAAGAACATAACCAGTTGGCCGAACAGACTTTGGAAGCCAAAGTCGATCAGATTGGGCTTCTGTTGCAAGAGAAGGGTGTCATAAGAGAGAGAATCACAAGGATCTCCCAATACATCGCAATGAAGTGCAACAGTTATGAAGATATGACTAAATCTATGTTTTTTTCCACCGTAATACTTTTTGTTTGCCGGGTAATGGAAGATCTCCATCACCTCCAAGGGGATTTAGCTAGTCGACCCACAGCGAGGCCGAACGATTCCCCGCGGGTCCCAAGGGAAATTGAAGCACTAATGTATTCGTGATTTCTTGAGTTTGTATTTTCTTTTCATTAAAGTCTGTCAGTTTATCTTGGAGTCTGTATTTCTTTCATTTAGAGTATGTGGTTTATTTTATTTTTCGAGTCTGTATTTCATCTTTTTATCAGAATATGTTAGTATCTTGTTTAAGTCTGTTAGTCTTTGTATTCAAAGTTTATTTTGTTATGAAAAATTGAAAATTCCAAAAATGTTTTATTATCTACAAGAACTACGCTTGGTCTGATTCATGCGGGGTTATGATACGTAGGCAATCTCCATAGGATTCGACCATAACAAAAAATAGAAAGAAAGAAAAAGAAAAAGAGAGAAAAAAAAGATAAAAGGAAAAACAAGAGAGAAAAGGAAAGAAAAAGAGCGGAACAACAATGAAAGAAAAGAGCGAAAAGGAAAGAAAAAAAACAATTTGAGAAAGGGAGAGAATAGGAACAAGAAAAACCGAGGCAAGAGTGAAAAGAAGGAAAAGAAAAAAAAGAGAGAGGAAAGTTGAATAGGGAAATAAAAGAAAGTCCGGGATGACGCAAGCAACCCAGCAAATGGATGATAGAAACAGTTAACTGCTTAGGTGCATTCACTCCCTAATGTGCGGTTACCAATATGTTGAAGCCCTAATCTCTAAAAAAACTGTTGTTGATGTTGAGTTCCAGGCAGGTGGTTAGCTGATTAGCATTCTGGCAACCCATTCCTACAACACCCGGTCTAAGAACAAGTCAAACAAGGTCACTCAGGGATTAGAGGCAAGCATCGTTGAACCGTCGAGAGAGGAGGAAGAATTGGATGTTAACGCAATGAAAGAGGAGATGCATAATCTGAAGAAACAAATGGCCGAAATGTATCAGGCCTGGTCAAAAGGACATCCACCACCGACTTACCCTACTAACCCTGCTTACGTCCCACCGTTGGCTCAGCCTCAGGAGCCCCCTACTATGAACTCATATCCAACATTTACTACTTATCAACTATCCTATGGAACTACCTCTCAAACACAGTCACCTCCACCACCCAAACAAATCCTATACCTGTAACGACTCGACCGGTTGTTTTGAGAAATTGAGCCCTGTTTGGTGGCATAAGTTCTGGAATAGATTCGGAATATGAGTATCGACTTGCGTGCATGGTGGAATTCAGCTTCCAGATGGTTTAGACTCAAATTTAGAGAAGAAACCTTGTTTTGGAAGTTAGAACAGTGAAACATTGACCGGAATTGGACTTTTGGGTAAACGACCCCGGAATGGGCCGTGGATGATCTCAATAGCTTCAAATTGTGATTTTGGACTTAGGTGCACGTCCGGATTCAGATTTGGAGGTCCGTAGAATAAATTGAGGCATTTCGGCGAAAGTTGAAGTTGGAAAATAAAGAAGTTTGACCCACAGTTGACTTTTGGGATATCGGGGTTGGAATGCGATTTTGAGAGTTGGAACATCTCTGTTATGTCATTTTGGATTTGTCTGCAAAATTTGGCGTCATCCCGAGTTAAATTGATAGGTTTCGGCACGGGTTTCGATATTTGAAGATTTAGAAGTTCATAAACTTGATTTTTGGTTTGATTTGTCGTTTCGATGTTGTGCTATATATTTTGGAACTTCGAGCGAGTCCGTGTTAGGTTATATGACTTGTGTGTGTGATTGGTTGAGGTCCCGAGGGCCTCGGGTGTGTTTCGGATGCTCAACGGGCAAAGTTTGGAGTTAGAAGGAAAATTACAGCAGGGCTACTAGTATTTTCGCTTCTGCGGCTTGGGAACCACAGAAGAGTAGCCTCAAAAGAAGCTTGGAAGCCATAGAAGCGATGGAGGACCTTTGGGCAGGAGGCGCATGAGCGAAGGGATTTTCGCAGAAGCGGACTCACTTCTGTGATGAAAGAACCGCAGAAACAGAAGTTGGGGAGCTTAAAGAAACCGCAGAAGCGGTTGGGTTTCTGCAAAAGCGGGACCGCAGAAGCGCTCCTTGGACCGCAAAAGTGGAAATGACTGTTCAGAAATAGGATAATCCGAGGGTTTATTTCAAAAGGTGGAAAACCAATTGGGAGCTCAGGAGAAGGCGATTTGGGTGGGATTTGAAGAGAAGATCATTGGGTAATGTTTTCTTGAACCTATCTAGTTGTATTCCATTAATATATAGTTAAACCCACCATTAGAATTCGAATTCAAGGTCAAAATTGTGGAAAATTGGATGAAACTTCTTAGACTTAACTATTGGGTTTTAAGGGGGCATTTGACCTCCGACTTGGGAGATTTTTATATGGTTAGACTCGTGAGAGTACGTGGGTTCTGAAAATGTGAAAATTATTCGATTCCAAGACGTTGGATGGAGGGACTTTTTGGTCATTTTACCTATTTTCGCGCCCTAGCTTTAATTTTTATAATGGAATCAGTTGTTTGCAATATTATTTACGATGTGTAATTGAATTGAATAGATTTGAGCCATTTGGAGTCGGATACTCGTGGCAAGAACGTGGTTGCTAGTTGATTTTAGCCGGTTTGAGGTAAGTATTTTTCCTAACCTTGTGTGGGAGACTTCCCCTTAGGAATTTAGTCTTCCTTGCTAATTCTATTCCTTGTACGCGAGGTGACGAGTGTGTGCTCGGATTTATTTGTGGAAAATTGCCCCCTTTTTGGCTCTTGGATCCTTATAATCACCGAATATGAAGTTGTTCTTGATACGATGGAGTTCCATGTTATTAGTTTCACCTCTACATGACTTACATGTAATTTACTGACCTTTTTGGTTATTATTGTTGCCTAATTGATTTTTACTTGTTTAACTGTGGACATTTACCCCTCTATAGTCATATTATCTTTCCTAACTGCTTGTCTTTATTTGGAAAGCCTCATTTCTATCTCTCGTGTAAATAATTGGTCTTAATTGGGAAGGAGTTAGATATTCCATGTTTAGTTGCTATTTTCTTAATTGTAATTATTTGATTCAAGTTAACTTCCTTGTTGTTGAACCGAGCATTATGAAATCATTGTTTCATATTATTTCTCCCTTGTTGAGTTGTTCTTATTGCGCTTAGTATTTCTCTGTTACAGCTATTCCTTATGAGTTAGTTATACCGTTTTTTGGTGAATGGAATTCCTTGAGTTGATTCTCTTGCTTTGTTCCTATATATATATATATTGTCATTTGTTGTGTTGTACTTGAGATTGTGATGCATGAGGTCTCTGCCGTGCGGTTGTTGATATTGTGATGCACGAGGTTTCTGCCGTGCGGTTGTTGATATTGTGATGCACGAGGTTTCTGCCATGCGGTTGTTGATATTATGATGCACGAGGTTTCTGCCGTGCGGTTGTTGATATTGTGATGCATGAGGTTTTTGCTGTGCGGTTGTTGTTGAAAGGTTGCACGAGGTCTTTGTTGTGCTATTGTTGTTATTGATGTTTTGCACATGCGGCGTAATAAGGCGGGATATGTTATATGCTTATATGTGGGTTGCGCATGTGGCGGAATAAGGTGGGACATTGTTATGCACGTGTGGTGAAATAAGGCGTGATGTGTTATATGGTTATATGTGGATTGCACACGTGGCGAAATAAGTTGGGCTATGTCAGGGATTGATTGTATAGAGTTTTGACGGCCTGTTGAGGCATTCCTATTTGTTTCTAT
The DNA here is from genome assembly GCA_026770625.1 of Nicotiana glauca. Lineage (NCBI taxonomy): Eukaryota > Viridiplantae > Streptophyta > Magnoliopsida > Solanales > Solanaceae > Nicotiana > Nicotiana glauca. The sequence continues at coordinate 15,403 of MU699671.1, read as the reverse complement.
TATGATTGTGGGTTGTTTACCTGTATGAATGTTACNATTTGCACAAGCATACACGTAGCTGAACACTCCTATTAGAGGTGAACTCCTCCTGATTTTCTAAGGGTGGAGGTACGCCCTCGTTTATCCATTATATTTGTGAGAGTGGCCCTAGTTAGCCAATTAGTTGGCGGTATGACCATGAGATTGATGGGGCAGAGGATGCCAATTGATAGATTTCAGATGCTGGGTCTTCGCGAGTTGTGGTTTGTCCGAGACTTGGTGAAATTGTGGAAAGAGTAGGATAAGACCTTCTCTGAACATCATTGTATGATATGAGCTATTGACTTGTTTTCTTTTTCCTTGCTGTGTTGTGACCTTAGGATTTGGATTGTGATTCTGCCGTAGTTTTGTATCATCGTTTATTATATTCTTGTTGTTAATTGTTGTATTTATCCCTTATTGTGAATTGTAGCATTTTTGGTCGTTCATGCATTCTTTACATATTCATATGTCGTTACCATTATTCCTATGATTATACTGTGTATCGACCAGTAGGTGCCTTGACTGTTCCTCGTCACTACTCCACTGAGGTTAGTCTTGATACTTATTGGGAATCGCCATGGTGTGCTCATGCTACTGTTCTGCACATTTTTGTTGTTCCCGTTCAGTTCTGTTAGCCTTGGAAGGAGGCGTATCAGTAGAGACTTCAAGGTATATCTGCTACGCCCGCAGACCGAGGAGTCCCTTTCCACCTTTCCTGTAATAAGTATAGTGCTTGCAGTATTTTCTCCTTTGTATAGATATTCTTGAGTCAGAGCCTCTTATGTATCCCTTAGCTTGTGATTTGTGAGTTTCTGGGTTTTGGGGAGTTTGTTAGCTTTGAGAATTGTTGTGGTATGTGCCGAGCGGCACCTTAAACCCTGTTTATTTTACCAGTTCAGTTTTATTTATTTTCTTCCGCAAATTTTGGTTTATCTTCCGCATTGTTAGGCTTACCTAGTCATAGGGACTAGGTGCCATCACGACATGTTCATGGAGGGTGAACAGGGGTCGTGACAATACCCCTTCTCCACCAGTTGCTCCTGTGTTTGTGGCACCTCCACTCGCTGCATTATACCGATCCTCTAGTGAACCACTGTTTCAGACTCACGACAGCAAGTATTATCCTCTAGAGCCCACCTTTAAAGCTCCTGAACCATATTCCTACACCCCTCACTTTGAGCTTCCGGCAGAAACTGAAAAGCCACTTAAGAGCCCGTAGCAGGAAGAGATGTTTCGAAAAGTAAAAAGCCTGGAGCAATCCTTCAGGAACATGCAGGGATTGGGTGGCCAAGTCAATGTGGCTTATAAGGATTTGTGTCTGTTCCTAGATGTTCAGCTACCAGAAGGGTTCAAGATGCCTAAGTTCGATCTGTATGACGGGCATGGTGATGCAGTATCACATTTGAGAGGGTTTTGCAGCAAGATGAGAGGGGAAGGTGGAAAAGATGAGTTATTGATGGCGTACTTTAGCCAGAGTTAGAGCAGGTCTGCATTAGAATGGTATACACGACAGGACCATGGTAGGTGGTACACTTGGGACGACTTGGCACAAGCGTTCGCTTGTCACTTTCAGTACAATCTTGAAATCATTCCAGACCATCTATCGTTGATAAAGCTCGAGAAAAAGCCTGGGGAAAGTTTCAGAGAATACAGGTTTCGTTGGAGGGAGCAGGCTGCAAGAGTCGATCCTGCAATGAAAGAGAGTGAGATGGTTGATTACTTTTTGCAGGCTTCGGAGCCGACTTATTTTGGCCACTTGGTAACAGCGATTGGCAAGTACTTTAATGAGGTTGTAAATATGGGAGGCATGGTCGAGGAGGAACTTAAGTCCAACAAAATCATGAGTTATTCAGTGATCAAAGCAACCACCCAGGCCATCTAAAATGGCACTGAGGGTGTGCTTGGGAAAAAGAAGAAATAAGATGTCGCAACAGTTGAGTCCGGAGCCTAGTTCGAACCTAGAGGCCCATCACCCTAATATAACCAACCCCGACCCCACCACAAAAATTACCCACACACTCTATATGGCCCTCCAAAACACTATTACCCATCGCCAGATCCCCATTTTTCCGTCCATCATGTACAAACCTACACCTAAACCCCGACTCACGTACAATGGCATGCACCGACTCCACAAAATCCATACCCAGCTCTACAAAACACCTATCCACCCCCAAGAGCCTACAAAAATCCCACCGGAACAGGTTTCTGACCTAACCAAACCTTCAAGAAGGAGACGCTATAGAACAAAAAGACTTTCACTCCACTGGCAGAATCATACACAAGTCTATTCCACATATTGAGGCAGTTGGGCATGCTGAATCCAATTGAGCCTAAAATGCCAAATCCTCCTCCTAGAAATCTTGACCATTCGGTGAGTTGTGAGTACTGTTCAGGGTCCCCCGACATGACAGAGAAGTGTTGGAAACTGAAAACAGCTGTGTAGGAGCTCATTGATACTTATCAGAACGAGGTTCAGGCCCTAGAGGCACCAAATATCAACCAGAATCAGTTGTCGGCTCACCATGAGACCCATATGATTGAGTTGATACACAAGGGAGGGGAGCCAAAGAAACCCTCGCAGACGGTAATGATGATCCGTTCCAGCGAAACCAGTTCAAAAGAAGAGGTTACCAGTGGGAAATCTGAGGTTACCAATGGGAAATCAGTGGTCCAGTTGAAAGGGGTGAGCAACAAGCCAGTTGTGGTAACCGAGAAAGGGTCGTCAAGCATTGTTGCAGTAAAGCCAGAACAAGTGAAAGTTGTGGTACCGAGAATTGCAAGTAAACCTGTGGTGGTCGTGAAGGGTGTTCGCACAGAGCCTGTTATCATAAAACTAGTAACTCAGTTGCCAGTGATCAACAACAAGGCTGTTCCATGGAGTTATGACCAAGTGGTCGTGACGTATAAAGGGAAGGAGATCAGAGAAGAAGTTTGTGAAGTTCAGGGTCTGACTCGTTCAGGGAGGTGCTTTGCCCCTGAAGAGTTGAGGAAAGCCAAAATTCCCAAAGATAACCCGGTATTGGTAATGAAAGCCGTAACAGAAGAGGAAGCGGAAGAGTTCCTGAGGAAAATGAAAGTACAGGATTACTCTATTGTGGAACAATTGAAGAAAACACCTGCCCAAATCTCATTTCTGTCATTACTGATCCACTCGGATGAGCACCGCCGAGCGCTAATGAAAATGCTGAATGAGGCCCATGTCCCTGACAAGATCTCAGTGAATCACTTGGAGAAGATACCAAATAAAATATTTGAGGTGGATAGAGTTACTTTCTCAGATGATGAGTTGCCTGTGGAGGGCACGAAACATAACATGGCCCTTTATTTGACGGTGAAATGCGAGGATTCTGTAGTCACCAGAGTTTTGGTTGACAATGGGTCTAGTGCGAACATATGTCCTCAATCCACGTTGAGCAAGCTAAAGGTCGATGATGATAAAATTTATAAGAAGAGCATTTGTGTACGAGGGTTCGATGGCGGGGGCAAAGATTCTGTGGGTGACATAATACTGGAATTGACAATAGGACCCGTGGAGTTCACCATGGAATTTCAGGTGATAGATGTGGCGGTTTCTTATAACCTTTTGTTGGGCCGTGGTCTACCAAGTCTTCGACACAGTGTCAGTGGAAAAGGTCCCAGAAGGGAAGGGCATCCCAGTCCCTAAAGTAGCAGCTGCGACTATCATGGTGGCCTTAGAAATGTTAAAGAACGGGTTCATACCGGGTAAAGGTTTGGGTGCTGACCTTCAAGGCATTGTGTAGCCGATTTCTCTTCCCAAGAATATGGATACTTTTGGATTAGGGTTTAAGCCCAAAGCTGCAGATGTAAGACGTGCCTGCAAAATGAAGAAGAGGGCATGGGTTCTTCCCAAGATAATCCCGTGTCTGTCCAAATCATTCGTCAGGCCGAGCATCAGAAAGCAACTGCTCTCAAAAGTTCCTGGGTCAAGGATTGGTGTTGATGGAGTCTTGGATAAGGGGTTCGAAAGATTATTCACCGAGGTTAACATGGTTGAGGATGGGGAAGGGTCGAGCAAAGTAGATGTGCAGTACGTTGGACCACGTGCAAAAGTCAACAACTGGGAAGCTACTCATCTTCCTATTCGGAAGGAGTCTTGGTAGTGGGTTTTGTTTTCTTAGTTGTCCGGGTTATTTTACTGCTTGTAATTCAGATATTATGTTGCGTCCAGTTGGATGTTGTTAAAATTCTGTTATCTTTATATTCAATGAAATGCAATTGTCTTTTTTTTCTTCATTCCTAATCTTATTTCTGTATTCTTTTCTTCTCCGTACAGTTCTTTTTATGCTGATATCAATGACATGACAAGCATGAGGACTATTCGTCCCAATTTTAAAAGCTAGTCTAACTCGAAAATAATAATACAAGAAATTGAGTGTGACGGTGAGTTGGACTACGATGATGATGAGTCTTATGAGGAAATTAGTAAGGAATTAAGCCATTTTGAGGAAAAACCCAAACCTAACCTGAATGACACATAAGCAGTTAATCTAGGGGACCAAGATAATGTTCGTGAAATTAAAATAAGTGTTCACTTGGAACCACAACTCAGGGAGGAGATAATCAAAGCACTGTTCGAATATAAAGATATTTTTGCATGGTCATATGATGATATGCCGGGTCAAAGCATTGATTTAGTGGTTTACAAATTACCCACTGACCCGGCATTCCGTCCCGTCAAATAGAAGCTGAGGAAGTTCAAAACAGATATGAGTGTAAAGATCAAAGAAGAATTCTCCAAGCAGTTCGATGCAAAGTTATTTGGGTCATACGGTATCCTACCTGGTTAGCCAATGTTGTGCATGTGCCAAAGAAGGACGGCAAAACAAGGGTGTGTGTTGATTATCGGGATCTCAACAAAGCAAGTCCAAAAGGCAATTTCCCATTTTCGAACATCCACATATTGATTAATAATTGTGCCAAACATGAGATTGGTTCTTTTGTGGGCTGTTACGCAGGTTATCATCAGATCTTAATGGATGAGGAAGATGCAGAAAAGATGGCATTCATCACGCCATGGGGAACGTATTGCTATCGGGTCATGCCGTTTGGTTTGAAAAATGCTGGGGTGACCTACATGAGGGCTATGACAACAATCTTCCATGATATTATACACAGGGAAATCAAGGTGTACGTGGATGATGTGATCGTCAAGTCTAGAAAGTATTCTGACCATGTCAGGGACCTAAGGAAGTTCTTCCAAAGGCTTCACAGGTACAATCTCAAGCTTAATCCTGCAAAATGCGCCTTCGGAGTGCCGCCTGGAAAATTATTGGGATTCATAGTCAGCCACCGAGGTATTGAACTGGATCCGTCCAAAATCAAGGCTATCCAGGAATTGCCGCCTCTGAGGAACAAAACTGAGGTGATGAGTTTGTTGGGGAGATTAAATTATATCAGTAGGTTCATTGCCCAGCTCACGACCACTTGCGAGCCAATCTTCAAACTGTTACAGAAAGACGCTGCAGTTAGGTAGACGGATGAATGTCAGGAGGCTTTTGACAAGATAAAAGGGTATTTGTCGAACCCACCCGTGTTGGTCCCGCCAGAACCAGGGCAACCTCTGATCCTATATTTGACGATGTTGGACAAATTGTTCGACTGTGTACTGAGGCAACATGATATCATTGGTAGAAAAGAGCAAGCTATCTATTACCTTAGCAAGAAATTCACATCTTACGAGGTTAAGTACACTCAACTTGAGAGGATGTGTTGCACTTTAACTTGGGTAGCGCAAAAGTTGAAACATTACTTATCATCCTATATTACCTACCTCATCTCTCGGTTGGACCCGTTAAAGTATATCTTTCTAAAGCCCATGCACACAGGGAGGCTCACAAAGTGGCAAATCTTGCTCACGGAATTCGACATCGTCTAAGTGAGCCGGACTGCAATGAAAGCACAAACATTTGCCGACCACTTGGCCGACAATCCAATAGATGAAGAATATGAACCTTTAAAGACATACTTCCCTGATGAATAGGTAATGCATGTTTATAAGTTGGAACAAGTCGAGAAGCCAGGATGGAGGCTTTTCTTTGATGGGCCTGCCAATATGAAAGGCGTTGGGATAGGAGCGGTACTTATCTATGAGACATGGCAACACTACCCTGTCACGGCTCAGCTTCGTTTCTATTGTACTAATAACATGGCCGAGTATGAGGCATGTATTTTGCGTTTGAGGTTAGCTGTGGACATGGGTGTCCAGGAAGTCTTGGTCATGGGTGACTCGGACCTACTGGTGCACCAGATTCAGGGAGAATGGGAAACACGGGACTTGAAACTCATACCGTACCGACAATGTTTGCATGATCTTTGCCAATGTTTTCAATCGATAGGGTTCAGGCACATTCCAAGGATTCATAATAAGGTTGCCGATGCTTTGGCTACTTTGGCATCGATGTTGCATCATCCAGACAAGGCTTATGTGGACCCTTTGCAGATTTAGGTCCATGATCAGCATGCTTACTGTAATATGGTAGAAAAAGAACTTGACGGCGAGTCATGGTTTCATGACATCAAGGAATATATCATGATAGGGGTGTATTCGGTACAGGCCATGGGTGATCAGAAAAGGACAATTCGACAGTTGACAAGCGGTTTTTTCTTTAGTAGAGGAGTGTTGTACAAAAGAACGCCAGATCTGGGATTGCTGAGATGTTTAGATGCTAGATAGGCCACATCTATTATCACCGAAGTACATTCTGGAGTCTGTGGGCCACACATGAGCGGGTACGTGTTGGCCAAAAAGATTCTCCGAGCACGTTATTATTGGCTCACTATGGAGTGAGATTATATCAGTTTCGTGCACAAGTGTCATGAGTGTCAGGTGCATAGAGATTTGATTCATTCCCCGCCATCTGAATTACATACAATGTCGGCACCATGGCCCTTTGTTTCTTGGGGAATGGATGTCATTGGGCCAATCGAGCCAGCACCATCGAATGGACACAAGTTTATTCTGGTAGCCATTGATTATTTCACTAAGTGGGATGAGGTGAAAACTTTCAAATATGTTACCAAGAAGGAAGTGGTTGATTTTGTGCATTCGAATATCATCTCCCTGTTTGGGATCCCGAAGGTAATCATCATGGACAATAGTGCTAACCTCAACAGTCATCTGATGATGGAGACATATCAGTAGTTTAAGATTACGCACCGCAATTCCACCCCATATCTCCCTAAGTTGAATGGAGCAGTCGAGGCAGCTAATAAGAATATTATGAAGATACTTCGAAAAATGGTGGAAGGGTCCAGGCAATGGCATGAGAAGCTACCTTTCGCATTGTTGGGTTATCGCACTACTATTCGCACTTCAGTAGGGGCGACTCCTTATGTGTTGGTGTATGACACTGAGGCCGTAATACCCGCAGAAATTGAAATCCCATCCTGTCGGATCGTCGCCGAAGCGGAAATTGATGATATTCAATGGGTTAAAGCCCGCTTGGAGCAATTAAGTCTGATTGATAAAAAGAGATTGGAAGCAGTAAGCCATGGCCAATTATACCAACAGAGAATGGCGAGAACATATAACAAGAAGGTGCGTCCACGAAAGTTCGAAGTGGGACAAGTAGTGTTGAGATGCATCTTGCCTCATCAGGCTGAAGCAAAAGGAAAGTTTTCCCCAAACTGGCAGGGACCATTTGTTGGTACTAGAGTGTTGTCCAATGGTGCGTTATATTTGACAGATATGGAAGGAAAATGTGTAGAAATGGCTATCAATTCCGACGCAGTCAAGAGATACTATATATGATTCCTTCGTTTGATTGTACTTGTTTGTATTTGGCATATTTTGAAGATTGAAATGACGAACACATTTTGTTCTGCTATCTAAACACTTTACCCCTTGTCATCCCTTTTTGAGCCCTATTTATTTCCTTTCATACCCCTTTTTCGGAATCAATGACAAATTTCGCGCGGAAAGTAAGTGAAGGAAAAGAAAGAGAAGATGAAGGAAGAGAGAAAGAAAAAAAGAAAATAAAAGAAAGGGAAAAATAAAAGAAAAAGAAAATAAAAAGAAAAAAAAAGAAAAGGAAAAAGAGAGAAAAGGAAAGAAAGGAAAAAAATTGAGAAAACGGAAGAAAAGAGAAATCTCAATAGCAAAGTAATTTCTATGACATGAACTACGTTCGACCTGATTCCTTTTAAGGATACGTAGGCAGCCTCACGGTTCGGCCCCATCAAAATAAAAATCCAAAAGTCACCAAGAAAGAAACTAGATCTGAAGTTGTGGTTGTTGTGAGAAATCCTATTTTGAAAGCTGTAATTTTGAACCCATATTTGAATTGTTTGAGCCTTTGATACCCTTTCTTTCTAACCCTGCCCAAAAGCCCATGCTACGGTCCAAAGTAAGACCTTTCTGATCAATCTTCGAGAAATGCCAAGTCGAGCAGGTAAAGATAATTCATGTCAGGGGCAACACTCTAGTTCAAGCAGGAAAAATCAAAAATGAGAGAGTCTTATTGGTGAAAACCCTCACGGGCATCGTAAGGCGATAGGAGCTGAGAGAAATAAAATGAGAGAGTCTTATTGGTGAAAACCTTCACAGGCACCGTAAGGCAACGAGAGCTGAGAGAAATAAAAATGAGAGAGACTTATTGGTGAAAACCCTCACAGGCACCTTAAAGCGACGTGAGCTCAGAGAAATTAAAATAAGAGAGTTTTATCTGTGAAAACCCTCACGGGCACTTAAGGCGAAAGTGAGTTTCAGAAGTGAACAAATGAGAGAGGTCTATTGGTGGAAAACTGCTTCAAGGCATCGCAGGATGAACAAGGCCAAGGTTTGGGCAAAGTAATCAGGTTGTGGAAATTATAGGGCAGCAGAGTATGGCAACTGAAAGTTGATGGGTTGAAAGATTGGGCTGATTAGTCTGAAATGCATGTCATGATAATTGGTACCAGTTGTTCCGGTCAGATAAGTTTATTTTCTTTCTTCTTTTAGCAATTATCCAGTTTTGGATTCTTCTTATCCTTAACTCACAAAATCATTGCATTTTCTTTTCTTTTAGGGTTTATCTGTCTAAGATGCTTCAATGTCCGTCTTTTTCAAAGCAAGTGGAAAAGGATTTGAAGGTTCACTACCAACTTCCAAAATTGTATAGCACAATGTGGTCAGAGCATTACAAAAGACAACATGATGTAAGGTGGGGTACAGGGAATCACCGAAAGTTTCATCGGTGGAGTGATTTGGTGATGTCATGATAAATGATAAGGTTCAGACAAAGGGGTCAGAGGTGTGAAACAACAACACGGGTATAAAACACTTGGGTCATCAAAGGTCAGGGAGTTCGAAAGTTAGTCAGAAAGTCAAGCGGTTCAGGGCCAAGTCGAGAAGCCGGTCAAAACAAAACAACGCAGCGGAGAGATTTTTAGCAAGAATGCCATCAGCTAACCACTATTTTTAGACTAACAAGATTTTTCTTTGATTGAAACAGGGGCATAAATTTTGTTCGTTTCGAAGAAACCCACCTCAAGGGAAGGCAGGCACCAGACATGTTTGACTATAAACTTTTAGGACCCTCCTGAAAAATGGGACTTAGTTTAAATTTAAAAATAATCATGAGTAGCATAATTTAGCATAAATGTACCCCAAAGGAATGTAAGTTGGTTCCAAAGTTTGCACGTTTAAGATAGGATTCAATTAGGAGTTTGTAGGACCTTCCTGGATAATGGGACGTGGTTTTAAGGTTTGCTTAGATAACAAGATATAGTGGAAGTCGTACCTTCAGTAGATATAGCTTAGGTTAAAATTGTCTTTTAACGAGAAGTTATCAGGACCCTCCTGGATAATAGGGAGTAGTTTAAGACCTTTTAGACAACAAATGTAGTGGGAATAACACCTTTAGAGGATATAACTTAGGTTCGTAGTTGTTAGAAGTTGTCAGGTCCCCCCTGGACAATAGGACTTAGCTTTCAATTTCTTATAATAGTCGGTAGGATAATTCAGTTTTACACTCATCCATGTTCCCAGCTACCAAACTGAGGCAGGAAATTTGCTTTGTTTTGTCTATTTTGTCGAAGTCAGGAGCCTGCCTGGAGAACAGAGAAATACATTTCAAGTTGTAGCAGTCAGGAGCCTGCCTGGAGAACAGAGGCATACATTTCAAGTCATCAGTAAGGAGCCCGCCTAGAGAATAGAGGCACACATTTCAAGTTTCAGCAGTCAGGAGCCCGCCTGGAGAATAGAGGTGTTACAATTTAAGTTTTAGTTTTCAAATTATTATTAGTATCTGGTAATATGTTCCCAGCTATTAAACTGGGGCAAAAAATCTTCCTTGTTTTTGTCTATTTTGTTGAAGTCAGGAGCCCGCCTGTATAATAGAGGAATACATTCAAATTTTGAAGTCAGGAGCCCGCCTGGATAACAGAGGAATACATTCAAGTTTTGAAGTCAGGAGTCCGCCTGAATAACAGAGGAATACATTCAAGTTTTGAAGTTAGGAGCCCGTCTATATAGAAGAGGAATACATTCAAGTTTGAATTCAGGACCCCGCCTGGATAACAGAGGAATACATTTAAAGTTTGAAGTCAGGAGACTATCTATATAGCAGAGGAATACATTCAAATTTTGAAGTCAGGAGCCCGCTTGTATAGCAGAGGAATACATTTCCAATTTTGTAGTCAGGAGCCCGCCTGTATAGCAGAGGAATACATTCAAATTTTGAAGTCAGGAGCCCGCCTGTATACCAGAGAAATACATTTCAAGTTTTGAAGTCAGGAGCCCACCTGTATAGCAGAGTAATACATTTCAAGTTTTGAAATCAGGAGCCCGCCTGTATAGCAGAGGAATACATATCAAGTTCAGCAGTCACGCATCCTCCCATAGAAAAGGAAAACATCTCAGTTTACAATTCAAAGTGGCAACAAATGGATTTCACCAAGAGAATATAAGACAAAACAGCAACAAGAAAAACAGGACCAAGTTTGAAGATATAGATATGATTTTTGTAATTCATGGATCATAGCTTAGTCTAGCTTCTTTTTATTTTGACATGGTATAACAAGGGGTTCACTAAGCAGTAGCAGCAGCAACAATAGTGAAATCACAGCTTCATGGTAGTCCCAGCTACCAGACCTTCCCGAACTACACTGACCTGATTCCTTTTCAGCCAAGGATATGTAGACAACCTCAGAAGCAGGGTGCGGTCAAATCTTTCAAAAACACTTCATACGGAGTATTCAAATGAGAAAAAATCGCTCGTATCCGCTCACTTATCTTTGCCCAAAAACTCTTCGTGTTTCCGAGCAAAGAGGGGCAGCTGTGAGCACGTGATTTTTGCCCTATATGAATTACTTCAAGAAATTCAAAATAAAATAACTCCTTTTAGTGTTTGCAATTTTGTGAATTTTGTGACATTTCATGTTAATTTTTTGCATTTGTGTAACGACCCGGCCGGTCGTTTTTGGAATTTATGCCCCGATCCCCCATTAACTGTTTTCCCTAAGTTCATTTCTGCTATTTTGGTTTGCCGGGATGTTCGGTTCTAGGACTCGGAGTGTTTTGGGACACTTAGTCCTTAAATGAGAGCTTAAGAGTTGAAAAATGATCCGTATTCGGAACAGTGTGAAGACGACCTTGGAATGGAAATCCGATGGTTCCGTTAGCTCTGTTAGGTGATTTCGGGGTTGGGAGCGTGTTCGGAATGTTATTTGGAGGTCCGTAGCTCTTTTAGGCTTGAAATGCCGAAGTTTGAATTTTTGAAGTTTCCGGTCCGATAGTGAGATTTCGATCCGAGGGTCGGAATGGAATTCCGAAGTTGCTGTAGCTTCGTTAATTGATTTTGGATGTGTCTGCAAATTTTCAGGTCATTCGGACGTCTTTTGGTCGGGTTTTTGATTAGATGTGAGATTCGGAAGTTTTAAGAAAATTTAGACTTTGATTTGATGATAAATGAGGATTTTGATGTTAACGATAGCGTTTTTATGATTCGAGCAAGTTTGAATAATGTATTAGATCATGTCTGTGCTTTTGGTTGAGGTCCCGGGGGCCTCGGGGTGATTTCGGATGGTTAAACGGGGAGAATTTGAATTATTGCTTGAATTGAGAGTTCTGCATCTGTTGTTTCCGCATCTGCGGAAAAAGGACCGCAAAAGCAATTCTGCAGATGCGGTTGCTAGCCGCAAAAGCGGTCCAAGAGGGGCCAGGGGAATTCTGCAGAAGCGGATTTTTGACCGCGTAGGCGAGGCCGCAGAAGCGGACATATGACCGCAGAAGCGGTCTAGGGTGGCCGCATATGCGGAATTTTTGATCGCAGAAGCGATCCCCAAGATTTTTAAGTGGGACCGCAGAAGCGGTCCATTTTGCGCAGAAGCGGGGCTCTAGAAGCGGCCCGTGGACCGCAGAAGCAAAAAATGGCCTGGACAGAATGTTTAGGTTATGGAAATGGGACTTCGTTCCCATTTCCCATTTTTAATGATTTGGAGCTCAGTTTGGGCGATTTTGATAGAATTTCTTGGATAACAACGGGGTAAGTGTTATTAACTCAATTTTGGTTATATAACTCGAATCTATTACAAGTTTTGGTGTTTAAACTAAGAATTTTATTGAAAGGAGGTAGAAAACCCTCTTGGATTGAATCATTGGTTTGCAGGTCGAAATAATATGGGAATTTTATAAATTTGGTATGGTTAGACTCGTAAGAGTATGAGGTTTCTGGAAATATAAATTTTACCCGATTCCGAGATGTGGGGCCCTAGGGGTATTTTGGTCATTTTACATAATTTCGCGTATTATCTTAGAATTTAATTGCAGAATAAATCACTTGAATTTTTATTTACAATATGAAATTGGTTTGAATAGATTTGGGCCACTCGGAGTTGGATACTCGTCTCGTGGCAAGGGCATCGCTCCCTAGTGGATTTCGAACCGGTTCGAGGTAAGTGGCGTGCCTAATCTTGTGTGGGGGACTTCATCCCTTAGGATGTGATAATTGATAATTGAATGCCTTGTACGTGAGGTGACGAGCACGTACTTGAGCAAATTGTTGAAACCTGGATTTTTACTTAATTACTTGATTTGGATTCTCTTTTATATTTGCCTTACTTTACTTGCTTTCATAGCCCGTGCTAGCGTAGAAGAGCATGTTTATTTGATCCAAGCTGACTATTTGTTGAAATTGTCTTAACTGTGATTATGTGAAGCATGTTAGGCCAGTATTCCTTGATGCCTTGTATTGTTGTATTTCAATTTCTGAATATTTCTCTAATGTTGGTTGCGCATTTATATTGGGACTACGGATGCGGGATTCCGGGAGTTCCCCCTTGTTTGTTTATTTTGGGACTACGGGTTTGACTCCCGGGACATCCCCCTGCATTTTATTTTGGGACTACGGGATGATATCCCGGGAGATCCCCCTGCACTTTTATTTTGGGACTACGGGACGGTATCCCGGGAGATCCCCCTGCACTTTTATTTTGGGACTACGGGACGGTCTCCCGGGAGATCCCCCTGCACATT